>PVJO010013661.1:0-50823 GCA_004026905.1 Hystrix cristata
TAGTATTAAAATGCTACAGAGTAAGTCCCTTTCTCCCTTCGTATTGGTCAGGAACTGGTTGAAGGTGAAGTCACTCACTGTGTGTTAATTGTAAAACAGGTCACAAATTATTTGACGTCTCTTGAAAGATCGAATCTAATATCTCTCTCCTTAAGTGTGGGCTGTATGTGTTGACTAGCTTAAAATGAATGGGACATGACAGAGTCGACCCACATGATTTCTAAGATAGTATCGTGGAAGGTATAGTGGTTTTCTCCATGTTCTCACAGATCACTTGCTCAGGCAAGAGTCAACTGCCTTGTCAGGATGGCGCTCAAGGAGACAGCAGAGGATTCACCTGATGAGGACTGCTGACTCCCACCAAGAGTCAGGAGAAAAGCCACCACAGAAATGAACCCTTCAGCCCCAGCCAGGTGCTCAGATTCGGACACTTCTGACGAATGTCTTGATTGCAGACTCATGGGGGATGCTGAGTTGGATCACCTGATTAAAGCCCTTCTGAAATTCCGACCCACAGAATCAATAACATAATAAGCTTTGTTGCTTTAGGCATGAAGTTTATGGGTAGTTTCTTGTGATGCAATAAGTAACTAATACTCTGTACCATGACGTTGGTCTGGGAAGGAGGCACACTTTTAAGATTCAAAAGGGAAGTGCCTGAGAATTAGATGGCCTGATCCCGCTCGGGATTACTCAAATCCTGGACTAACATTAAAGTTGGGGCCCAGATATAGATTTCTTTCCAGTTCTTTCACTAACGTATTTAGGAATGAAATGTAATCCTTGAGTAATAGGTAATCCAGTTTCCTTCTTAAAAATAATCAGCTGACGGGAGCTTGCAATGCACACGAGCTCACCAGTATTATTCTGAAATGGCAAAACTATATCTTAAAACAAGGAGACCTATACAACCTCAGGGAAAAAACACTCAAAGAGCTCAACCTTCATATGGTAATTGAACGCTATTTCTAGGCTTTTAAAATTTGACTTTATCTTAAATCTCCTTACCAAATTATATGCCTCAGTCTATAGTCACAGTCTGGAGTCACTTCTTTAAATTTAACTAAAGGCAGAGATTTTAATTCAGTGAGTCCTAGTTTTAAGCAAAGTAATATTATCTTGCTTCACTTCATTCCTTTTTGCTAAATTCTTTTAATTCCAAAATACCACTTACCCTACAGGGTGATTGAGAAAGCTTTTTAAATACTGGCTTAAAGCTTGGAAAAAAAAATCAATGTTTATCTGGTCACTAACAGGTATACACAAGTTGGTATCTATTATCTTCCATCCTTCTCCTCCTCCCTTTACCCAAGAGAATAGGTACTGAAATCGCAACACACACTAAGTTATTAAAAAGTATTACCGTTTTAGTTCACATTAACTCACTGTAAAAACAAGATGATAAGAAAATTAGACCGATAACTTCTGATAAATGAGGAAGAGAGGCAAAGAAAATGCCTGGGCTATTGTCGCCAGGGAAGTGCATCCTGCCGAATAATTTCTGATGATTACAGGTGAAACTGAAGCTATTTTGGGTGAAAAGAAAGTGATAGATTTTGAAAGTCGGGGAGAACTACTGCATTTTACATTAAGTCAAACATAAATTTTCTGTATAACGAAATAAAACATTCAAAAGGAATTAGCATCGAGTTGCAATTGTGTATCTTCCTCTATAAGCAAATTTCTTCCCAATATCTTCATTTCTGTGAAATCTGTTACAGTATATTTTTTATTATCTTACAGGGTATTAATAGTGTACTTTGACTGTATTTCTTTTGATTGGTTTTAGCTTGTTTAATGTATTTTGGATTTCGTGTTTGATTTCATAAATAACATTACTCATTATATCAATAATAGTAATCACCCTGATGTCTAATACTTCTTTTTAAGATTTGCCAAAGATCCCACATTTTTTATATGATGAGGAACTCACTTAAAATAATTTGCATAAGATGAAATGCAGGGGGTTATAATGTAGAATGAGCTAAGTTCAGATTGGACAAATCTTGTAGGTTAAATAAATCTATGTAGCCATGACCCCTAAAAACATACAAAACATTTCTACAACCCAAAAAATTTCCTTCCTGCTCCTTCTCAGTCAGTCTCCTCACCACAATCCAACCCTAAAAATAACCACAATCCTGGTTTCTACCTGCATCAATTAGGCTTGCCTATAAAGCAAACATAAAGACTGAAGTCTTTATGTGTCTTCTTTTGTTCTTTATGTTTTGTGATTCATCTATGTAATTGTGCATACCAGTAGTTTTTTCTTTTATTGCCAGGTAGTATTCTGTAGGATGAATATATCATGGTTTATTTACATGTGTTTTTGATTCGCACATGAGTTGTTTAAAGTTTGGTTCTATTATAAATAAAGCTGCCACGAATATTTTGACATAATTCTCTTTGTGGATATATATTTTCATTTATCTTTTGTATATACAACTAGGACTAATATTGATGGGTCATACAATAGCTATAAATTTACCTTTGTAAGAAACTGTCAGACAGGATTGCAAAGAAATTGTATTGTTTTCCACTCCCACCACCAACATACAAATGTTCCAGTTGCCCTGTATCACCGGAAACTGTTATTTTTTATGTTTTAAATTGAGATTTTAAAAAAGTGTTTCAGCAGTTTGGGGAAACAAATAGAAAGAGGAAATGCAGTTACAGCTTTTGAGAGACTAGCCACTTTGTTGGGTAAATTATTTTTGTAATTTCAAGCAACTGGAGATGGAAAAGTACAGTACAAAGTAATTGGCGAGTTGTGCTCTGTAAAGGAGATTGTGGAAAGAAACGTTTGACCCAGTGATCTGAAATCTTCAAATAAGTCAGTGCATCGTGTTCTTTCTTGAAAACTTATGGAGATTAACCACCAATACAACCTGCTATTGATTCAATTAGTCACATAATTTAAAGGTATTTCACAGTTATGAAAATTTGGAGGGTGAAGCAAGAGCAATGGCAGAGGACTGCACAACCTGCTGTGCTCTATGGGAACTCTGTGGACCCACACAACCAATCATGAAAATGTTCTAACTACATGTATTGTGTGTTCTATTTATATATTCAGGAAAATATGTGTGTATTGTTCCTGTATTCTGTTATTGATACAATATGCAAGGTTTTCGCAGTAAGCAGATACCCCAGTTATCATTTCCACAGTGTCAGTAGACATTTGATGCCCGTGACTGCCTCTGATTTTTGAATTACAAAATCTTGCCAACTTTCATGTTTAGATAATTGTGATGATGTGGAATAAGCAATGTGATGCTAGGAAATGCATTATTATCGGAAAGGTCCCTTTCTTAAAAATGGACTTGGCTGCAGTTCTTACTATAGCCCATGAACACTCAGGTATTCTGCAGCTTATAAAATGTAAGATGTGAGTTCCTACTTTTCTATTTTTTAATTATACAAAGCAAGATTGAAAACGATGACCCATTTGTAAGGAAAGAGGACTTATTTGTAAGGAAAGATGCTTTACTGAGTATGGAAAGGTAAAGTTTGAAGTATTACAGCTGCTTTTCATTTGTTTTTGCAATATTAGACTCTGGCTAATGTGAAAAGACAAAAGGAAAATTGAAAATAAATATCGACAGTGACAAAGACTTTACAGCTACAGGAGGATGCAAAAGATGGGCCTTCATAATTTGTGGTATTCAATTAGGAGGAGAAATGAGCAAAATCAAGAAGAAACGGGAGTGATAGAGAAGAAAGTAGATTAAGCTAATTGGGTTTAGCAGAAGGTGTCAGGGAAAAGGAATGGAGAACAGCTACAATGATCCCGTAAGTAGAACTATCAGGAATGTGTGAGATTAAGGTGACCCGCTAATAAGTCAGGACAAGCGTGAGGCAGGTCTACAAAGTGATGACTTAGGAACTATGCTTCTTCAACTCTGATTCCTGGAGGCCGTAGAAATGTATCAAAGGTGAGTGTATTACAACTCCCAATGTAGTGATTGTGTGAAATCAGGAAATTAAAAATAAAAAGGTGAAAAGGAGGGAGAGGATACAAGACTGATAAGTATCACACAAGCATTTTATCACAGATGTAGAGAAAGACAGAAAGGGTGGAACTTTTGCAGTGACTGAGATAAAGTGTTGAAAGTTTGAAGCACAGAAGTTTAACTACTGAACTTATTTATAGCCCTGTACATTCAAAGACACCAAGATTTTAAGAAAACAGCAGTATGTTTTATGAGTGTCATTTTTGAAATATACACACACTGTGTAAGCAAAATAAATGGAAGCGAATATTTAGAGGAAGAAATTTGAATAGTAATAGCATGGTATAGCATTAGTTTCTAGTGTACGTCTCCTTAAGGGAAAGTTCCTGACCTAGAATCAGAAAAAGAAGTCAAGTACTGAGATGAATGAGCCTGTAGAAAAGTGTAGATTGTCCTTAAATCTTTTCTCTCTTACTCCAAGTTTCCTTTCTGGGAAGGTAAACATTATATCTAACCAAAAAAATTAATATGACTACTACTGGTTGAAAAAACAAAAAGAAAAACTATTGATCAGCATATTTTCTGGTCCAGGACACTTTGAGAAATCCCAAGACTGACTGAAAACAGATCACACGGGGTGGCTTGGTGCTTGGGAGCACGTCCTTGTCCTTGCAAAGAGCCACTATTTGGTTGATGAGTAAAACTATACCAGACAAGGTTCTTCACTAATCCATATTCAGGACACAGTCTTGTGGAAGCTAGTTTTGTTTAGAGGTGGAGGGGGGCTTCCGTTATGTTTATCAGCGTAGAAAACATCAGAATCTTAAAAAAACCAAGACTTAAATGTCATCTCAGGCGGGATAAATGGAAAAAAATTCAGTAAAAGCAAATCTTGTCAGTACCTGAGTCAGGCTGTGTAGTGAGGGTCCCAGACAGAAAGAGGATTTACTTGAAAACTGTGTAAATTTTGATGGCAGGCAGGAGCTGTCACTAAGTCACAGGAAGCTATTTGGCATCCAGCAGAGATTCAGAGTCTTTTGTTCTGCATGTGGGTTGACCAATTTAGGCTTCTATGTGCATGCCAGATACACATGAAAAATTTCACTTGTTGGACAGTGGAAGGGAATGAGAAAGTAGAATTGAAGGGGGTATGATGATGTCTTGTTTATGCTTGGCTTTTGAACGTGGAGATGGTGACTTGGTGTGAAGAAAAATGATGGTGGAAGTGGCTGAAACTCTTCAAGAGTTTTGCAGCTTTCAGATACATTGTGAGAGTCCCAAAATGAGAAAAGAAGCAGACCAGCAGGGTACCAGCAGGACAGAGCTGATGTCTACTAACAAAGACTTATCTTGGGAGTACGCCATCCCCAGAGGGAGAGAGCCAGTTCTGGAATATACTTAAGACACTTTGATTTCTTCAATGCATGGGAGAGAAAAATAGAGATAGAAGTTGTACAGACATGCGGTGGGATTTCATCAGAACCCTGGCGTTAGTCACTGAATCCTCAACCCTTTCTGGCTATGAGCCATAGCTACTTATATTAATGGCCTATTTTCAGAAGAAGTGATGGATTCTTATGGTATGATTTGTAAAATTCATAGAATTCTCAAATATCAAGCAAATATCTCAGTTTTACACGCAAACAGCAACTCACGGTGCTACTCTGGGCAAGACATTCCAGTCCTCTGGACATCATGTTTCTGAGGTACTACCCAGCAAGGGGGAATTAGAGAAATGTTCTAAGGTCCACTTCACTTTTACAATCAGCCAGTTTTTTTTCCTCTCCCAATTTAGTATCTATGTTCATATGAACCCAGACAATGGAACATTTTCCTGCTGATTGATGCCTTCTATGTCTATTTGCCCTGCCATATATGCTGACTAACACTGTACATACCCAAACATGCATCTTTAAAAATATGCTTAAGTGAGCAACACATTGCTGACAACTTCTCCTCTAGGTTACTCAGCTACAAAATCCCTTTTGCTCCCATTTGAAACTTCTGGGCAGAGAGAAGATGGTAGATGTCACTCAACAGCTTCTGCTTTTATTGGGGGATGAGGGCGAGTATTTCCCTTCTTTTTAATACTCTACTGTCATGCTCGTCTCTGGAAAATCTGAAAGAAGTCAACAATTGTCTCTCCAATTTCAAAATATTTGCTGACTCACCGATCAGGTGTGCATACAGTATAAGGTATGATTTTGTTCGATACAGATATTACATCGAACATATCCAGAATAACTATTGTCATGGGTGCACTGATAGGTCAACCAATAGCAATTTAATGAGACGATTGTGTGTTCTTACGAGGTATATTCCTTCTCAGTGGGCAGCAGTGGTGGGACCAGAGAGCACTATATCATTCAGTCTTGTCAGAGGAGAAGTTCTGTCACTGGTTAAAGAGCTGCGTGTCCTCTTTAGTCACAGAATCATTTCATGGGGTAACTTTGTTTCTGTCTTAATGGATTCAGGCAATGTAATGAGAGCTACCGAAGGGGACATGAAGAAACACTTTGAGACACAAAACATGTCACTTCTCACTTACTAATGGCAATCCCTCTGGGCTGAGTGAGCGCTTCTGGGCAGAGAGGGACGCATCATGTGAAATGTGTCTGCATCCCTTCCTTCCTCCGATCATAGCAGAAAGACACTGAGATATGTTTCTTCCCCCCCTTTGTTAGAGACACCAAATACAACCTGCATACCTTAGTTTCAAAAATGCTGTGTGATGATGTAAGATCAGAGAGAAAAATAGTATTCCTTTAAATATGCAGAGCATACTTTATCTTTTCAGAGTCTAGTTCTATTGTTAAGTTGTCTAAATCTGTCCGTATCCTTGAGAGTTGATAAGTCTAAAATAAGTCATTTCCTTGCTTCTGTTATGGGTTGGGCATGCACAGCTCAGGGGACTTATATGGTATCTGAAAGAGACACAATGAATGAAAGGTTGAAGTAGGATCAGAACGATGGTTTCACCAATTCTTCATTGAGCGCCACTTCTCTCTCTCTCTCTCCCACTCTCTCTCTATTTATATAATATATATCTATACATATCTATATATAATCTCTCAATATGTATGAATATATATAAAACTCTGTCTATATGTTAAATTGTCATATATATAGTTGATACAATATAATACCTGCCTTGGCCAACCTGTGATGCATGCAGGAAAATTACTTGCACTGTTCAGTGAGAGTCAGAAAAATAAGGACTGAGTTTCTGTGAGTGTAATTTTATTCTGTCTTTTGCCAATTTGAAGAAGCAACTAATTCATAAACTATATGGTAAGCACATTTAACTGTTCTAGGATTTTTCTCATGCTTCATGAAAACAGAGATCATAACTGGGAAACCAACTGTAAAATTAAAAGAACTAGATGTTGCCAATAAAGACCATCATTTCAGGAAAATAAATTTGTTTCTTGGAAACTGTTCTTGAAAGTATGCTTGAGGTGCCCACAAGAAAACTAATTCAACCGAGAAACAAATTGATCTTGCTTCACTGGTTTATATGAACAGAGTAAAATACACACCAACAGGTTCTATCGCTTAATAACTCCTTGTTCCCTATAATGAATCAATGGCAAGATCACCTTGAATTATTATATTTTGAAATAGTGTACACAAAGTATCCTGAGACCATAGTTCCTGAACCGAATTATGAGTTTCACTAAGAACATCTCAGAGCTAACTGAATTAAGGTAATCAATACGGTGTAATCCATTACCCATAGTATTTAAGAATGGTGTTTCTTCGAGGTTTTTTGTTAATATATTGATATCCTTAATGTGGTGAGAAAATAAAAATATACAAGTTGACAATGCAGTTGGTATCTTGAAATGGATCATTTTACTCTTTGAAGGCATTTTAATTCTTCTTGTGGTGCAAAGGGGAGCATATCTTTGCAGAATTGGTTCTCTTAAGTTGGAGTTCTTCCTGACACGTTTTCAAAAGTCACATGCAACGTTTTAATAAAATAGTAGGGGGAGGTGAGGAATTGCAGATTGTATTTTCCCTCTTTGTAAAAGCTGTTTGGTGCAGTTCTGCAGATGCACTGAACTTGGGGCCATCACAGAAAACAATAGTGGGAAGCCTGAAAGTCTCGCCGCTCAAATTTTCCTTTTTCTGCTTGAGGCCCTACAGCAGCTCTCTGCGGACTCGGCCCCATGAACACAGTCCTCACTCCTGAAAAGGGGACGATCTTTCTAAATTCTTCACGGAGTAGATGGAACAGCAACATTATCACTTTGCATTTTAGGAAAAAGAAGTTCAGTAAGTAAACCAACAAAAAATATTCAGTCTAAGAGGAAAGCTTAAATATCAAAGATGACAATTTATAAGCTCTTTCAACAATCATTTTGACCCCAAAAGCTAGTGATGAATTTTAAATACTCATTAAAATAGGTTTCTATATGAAATTTATCTGGAAAATATAACATGCTGTTTATTTAGAAACTTATTTATAATAAATTTATGATATCCTACTCTTGTTCCTTTAAGAAACATTTATTTTAATTTAGAGCCATTACAAATTCAAATTTAATAAATTCAAATTTTACACAATGAAAATGGAATTTATGTGTTTGGCTCAGTAGCATTTTTTAAAGTTATAACTGTAATTTTTAACTATGTTAAACAAATCCCACTAAAGATTATTGCCTTTATGCCATATTTAAATAAATTATTTTAACTATGAACATACTATAAACATAAAATTATACAATCACAAGAGACCCCCAAAGTCCATTTGTTAAGTGATTTCTCATTATTTTACTATAAAATGATAAGGGTACCCTTTACCCCCTAGAGACCCATTACCATGAAAGAGTTTGTAATTTCCACATGTATTATGAAGAATTATATACCTAACTAATATTCAAAGACTCACATCATCATGTACAATTAATATTAATGCCTTAAGAAAAATGATAGTAAGTAGTATTTTATTAGATTGTGCTTTCTCACTGCAATATTTATTTTCATTAAGCTATAAGAAATACTGAAAATAACTAATGAGTTTTTCAACAGTTTTTAGAGTTGGAATGTGAAACTACTGATCTCCAAATTTATTTACAAATTCAAAAATCCAGGATTAAAAGAGGTGAAGTTAGGAAAACACCTAATACAAACAACGTGTCTTGCAAATGAAGTTTTGAAGGGGCTCCCTAACAAAACATTGTTATTAACGGGGCGGGGGGGGGATCCTCTAATGTCTCCAGGGACTTTTTTTTTTTCCTTTCTTTGAGATAAGGGCTTGTTCTCTAGCTCAGGCTGTTCTTGAACTCACTATGTAGCCCAAGCTGGCCTCGAACTGGTGGCAATCTTCCTGCTTCAGCCTCCCCAGTGTTGGGTTTATAGGCGTCCACCACCATGTCCAGCTCCAAGGCTCTTAAAACATTTTCCTGCACACCATTTCTTTTTTTTTTTTTTTTTTGTGGTGCCAGGGATCGAACTCAGGCCCTTGTGCAAGGCCCTGCACACCATTTCTTCAGCCAACAGGAAGGAGCTTATTGAGGATGACTCCAGTTCAATTTTAAATTTGAGACATGTTTTAGCTGAGTGGGACTTTACTTTATGAGAATGAAGGAGGAGAATGAATAAAAATTATTTATTCCAGTGTGGTTAGTCTTCTTTTAAGATTTCTTTCTTTTTTTATTATTATTTTCTCTGATGAAGTCAGTGCTGTAGATGTGGGGATATGCCTGGGTGAGGATGTGGTTTTGTACAGATCATCTCTAGACTTTTGGAAATCTGCCTTCTTTGCTGTTGAAAGACTGAACATCCAGTTACTAGACCATATTATAAAAGTATGACTCTGATACACAAATTGCAGCAACCAGCCAGGAAATCAATTCAGTAAGCCAACAATTAATTCTGAGAACAACTGGCCCCACATGGCCAGGACTTGATGAATCACTGGTAATCTCAGTAATTTCTGTCCTAACTTCCAATTTAGAACCAAGTGGAGAAAACCAACTATGCACCCCTAAATATTCACCTATTATGCCCTGCTTCTTGCTACCACCTCATGTATGAAGCACATTTCCATCACTGGATATGATACTAGACACCCACAACTCAAAGGAGAGATTTGATTTCGCTCACACTTTGAGGAAATTCAGTCTATGGTTGAGTGGCTTCAGGACAGAAATAACAGTGGAAGATATAAAGCTTCTTAGTTCATGGTGGCAGGGAAGCAAAGCAGGGAACAGCACCAGAAAGGAGTGGGCTGGGGACCATATATAGTATCCAAGGCCATACCTCCATGATGCGCCAATTCACCCAGGAGTATCGTTTACTAGTTTGACATTTCTTAATCCAGTAAGTTTATGTATTAGGATTAACAGTCACAGTTTGCCAACAGCTTCCTCACTTGAACAGCCTCCAACTGTGGTACATATGATGCCTTCGTATTTTATCACTATAAAGTTTTCCTAGTCTTTTGGCTGCCTTTTGAATTTCTGCCAAAAGGTAACTGATACTGGCTTACTCTTGATATAGTAATTCTGAATAAGTAGTTGCTTTTTCTTGGTCTCCTGTGAATTTTCATTTACTTCCACACTTACTATTCATGATCTAGTAGTTTGATTCAGAATTAGAAGCAAAACAAATCAACAAAGTAAAAGAAAATGTTCCTGTTGTTCATAATGATCCAGTACAATTACACAGTCATATAAAAATTTGTGTTACACTTACACATGCTCATACTCACAATGTGAGGAGAATATCACTCATAACTCTATTTTTTAAACATCACCATGTTTCTTTCAAACTGTCCAGTCTTAAAGCAATAGTACCTAACACAGTGATAATTCAGGAGGCACTAGATTTGTTCCTCTGTAGGGAACATGCATGAAGACAGAGAAGATAAACTGCCTTCTAGAAGCTTCTGATATAAAGAATTGTTGTGCTAAAGAAAAGCTATAGAATTTGCCTATGCAATATGATGTAAAGAAGGTAAGTGCTTGGACTACTTAGACAGGAGAAATATTATTTCCTTTTCCTTAAGTCAGGAAAGACTTCACAAAAGGATCATCATTTATTTTGGGCTACACCAGTATGCTTGGGCTGGAGGCTAAATAACACTTGCTATTGTTGATGCTTTTCTATTACTAATTATTGGCATTTAAAATCTCATTATTCTAGAATCAACACTTTAATTGATCTAATCCTAAATTAGTACCTAGATTTAGAATTTGTTCCACATCTAGCAAAACTTTTTTGTACATCTTTCTGTAATTTCTGTTGAAGAAGGGCTTGTGTCAAAAAGCATTTTTTTTTCTTTTTTTTGGTGTGTGTGGTGTTTAAGTGATGAATATTTTCCTATTGAAACTAGTTTATCAGGTACCTAAGGGTTTTTATAAAATGAGGAATATTTCCTGATTGTATTTTCTTTGCCCCACTGCATTTATCCATCTGCCATAGTTCATCAAAGCCAAGAGCTCTTGCAATGGATTGAAAATCAGGTTCCCCAAAAGAGAAAAGAATGGAAAACATTCAAACTTGTTCAACGTTCAGGATATAGTCATATATATATATATGTATATATATATATGTGTGTGTGTGTGTGTGTGTGATATATATGATATATATGATATATATGTGATATATATGATATATATATGTGATATATATGTGATATATATATGTGATATATAATATATTTGTGATATATATGTGATATATATGATATATACGTGATATATATGTGATATATATGTGATATATATGTGATATATATGTGATATATATATGTGATATATAATATATATGTGATATATATATATGTGATTTTCTTTAGTGCTGAGTAGCAGGAATGTTCATTCAGTTAAATTAAAAGCACAATCTTGGGGGCTTCTGATTTCACCTAAAAGACACAAAAGCCGTAAATAACTCCATTCTCACAGAAAACACTAAACACACAGCGAATTAATGACACTGAAATCATCAGAGAACTGAAGTTTCAGGGTGAACAGATAACAAAAATTAGAACCATATACTTGAAAGGAGCAGGAAATTCTGAATATTTGTTCACCAAGGTCAGCTTCTGGTTAATGACATATAAGCTTGTAAAGCAATTTAAGTGAGATTTGGGAAGAATAGCTAAAGGCTGAATGTGGGCTGCTGTGAGAGCATGGAGCCTTTAAGAGTGATAGAAGTAGAAGAGCTTCCATAGTCTTGCAACATTTTACTCCCCAGTGCCACCAGAGGCCAACAAGAGAGATTTGAGAGGCTCATGAACACATCATCACGATTCCAGTGACTGGAAGAGAATACTGGCTACTGCTAGAAACCTGCCCACACCCATCTCTCTAGAGAATAAAAGCATTCATCTGGAGAGAGAACAGCATTAAAACTGTAGTGCAAGTACACTGAATGTCATGCACCTTTTCCTGGTGCAGCTGCAGAAGAGGAAGAGAGGCTAGTCATGCAGATCTCTGCACTCTCATTTGCCTTAGCTCTACTGAGGAAGAAAAAAAATATTTAATCTATAAAGAAAGTATATAAAAAATCAAGTATGTCTGTAGTCTAAGAACACTGGTACAGCTGGATGGAAGTTAAGGAACAGATACGAAGGCAACAACTGAAAATACATTAGCTTCATTTCCTCTTCTGTCCCTAAGAACAAAACCATTAACCTATAGAGGACACCCGTAATCTTATAGTTCTGTATAATTTAACAACAGCTAGAGGCAAGAAGGAGAGTCTCCAGTGGAAATCTTTACAGGGCTATCTCCTTTATTGTCATTAAAGAAAAATTGTTTTACCAAGCAGGGAGGAGACCATCACAATTGTAGCTTGAGGGTTTGGAGAAAGCCCACTGCATCTAGAAGGGTTTGGGTACAAGGGAATAAAAAAATTCTATCCTTATGCATGAGGCAGAATAAATTTTATATTTGTCATAAGGTTTAGAAGAAGGTTGAGAACATTTGTGAGGACTACACCCACAAGACACAGGACACACAATGACTGCCAAAAATGAAGGCTTAATAAGATTGTTAGATAATGTGCTCACTCCCATACTTCTCTCTATCAGGCTTACTGACAAGCATCAAGTAAAAAATTACTATATAGTACGGCTGGGAGAAATGGAAAACACAGACCATCTCTGGGAAGCAGTACAAAGTAAAGACCAGAGACTAGGACCTGAAAATAAAAAAGTATGATCACAGAAACAGGAAGCTTTCTTACAGTGAACACACCCATAACAATGATTATGAAATCCACCTCAACTCGCAAGCATACAGGCCCCCCATTAAAGATGTAGCAGATGAAAGGATGTTATTCTTTATATCTGAGTATCCATAGTCTTATATAACATATTCAGCTTTGAACACACACACACACACACACACATACACACATGAGGCATGACGCAACACACATGAGGCATGAAGAATATGGAAAAGCAAGGGGAAAGTCATAAGAGACAAAACAAATGCCAGGACAAGATTCAACTATCTCAGATATGTCAAATATTAGAATTATAGGGAATTTAAAATAACTATGATTAATAAGCTGAAGATTTTAAAAGAAAAGTTGAATTACATAGTATTATGTAAAATAAACTGTCAGCAGAGAGATACGACCCACAAGAAAAAATAATATCAAATACATATTCTACAAATCAAAATTCAAATAAGACAAATGATTTTTTTCAATATGTTCAGTAGATTTGATACATATGAGGAAAAAACTAGAGACCACAAACACAGGTCAAGTATATTATTCAAAATACAAAGCTAAAGAAGAAAAGCAAAGCAAATGGCACAGAACCTTTACAACTTATGTGACAATATCAACCTGTTTAACAAATGTGTAATTGTATTCCCAAAAGGAACAGTTAATAATGAAAGAAATAAAAGTAAGGAAACAATGGTTCAGATCTTCCCCAATTACTGACATACACAAAACCACAAATTCAAGAAGTTCGAAATACCAAAAGAGATAAATATCAAGGCTTGCCCCATTCAAACTAATCAAGTCAAAGATAAAATAAAATCCTGGAGGCCCCTTGAAAAGGTAGGGGATTGCATATTAACTACAGAGGAAAAAAGATAATACTGGAAATGTTTACAAACAAAAAGGCATTTAAATACTAAAAGAAAATGTCGACTTATACTTTCATAACTAGCAAAAATAACCTTTAAATTCAATTCAACAGTGTAAAAAATATAAATTCTACACCATGACCCAAAGAGCCTTGTTCTTAGTATGAGTGTTGGTACATGTAGAAGTCAATTATTGAAATTCACCCTGTGGTGGACTTAGTATTGTAGTCAACTTGAGGAGGAATGCCCAACTGAACTGAGTTGGGGTGGTGCTGGGCATAGCATCCACCTGAAGATTATTGCTGACACAAAGTAGAGGAGAACAGGCGCAGAAGATAGGGGTCAGCTGTTTGCCAGGAGAAACTCTGTCGTGGCTGTTTCTCCCAAAGGGAACTCAGCTGTTCTCATTGCAGAAGGAGCTTGAGGCTTTGTTGTCACTGAGGATGGCTGGTGTTTGCTTTGGGGGAGCGCTGGTCTTCATCTCTGCTGTGAGTGTCTCAACCTGACTCCGGTAGATTTCTTCAGCCTTTTAGTGCAGGTATGGACTTACATGAGACAGTTCCGTGGGCGCCCAGCCCTTGACTGGATCTTTTGGGTCTCCAGTGCATAGATAGATGTTCTACACTATTCCTGCATTTGACTTGTGTGTTCGAATGTTGTAATATGTAAATTTCCAGTATTAAATCTGCTCACTTGCAAACCATTGACTCTAGAAAGGTAACTAATACACACCCTAATAGAATAATGAAGAAAATCTTATGTCTTTTAAGTAACACAGAAAAAAATCTGACAAAAATCAGGTACATGTTTATGATAAAGATGCTTTACAAAAAGAGTACAAAGAAAGTTCTTTGTTTTTATAGAATATCTTCTTTAAAAACTTGTTAATGTTACTAAGGAGGTGGAGGAGTCACTGACTTAAGTAACTATCGAAATGAGTGGAATGCATAAGAATAAAGGCAAAAGAAAGTATCTGTAACTACAGTGTTTAAATTTGTATTTCTCAACAGTACTAGTTAAAAATTCTAAAATTACTATATAGATATGCTGAAATTAACATTTTGCAGATTATGGAATCTAGATTTCTTCATGGTAGAATGGAAAATTACAAATAAGTAAAAGGGGAAGCTGGAGCAGTCCATCAGGTAATAGATTAGATTATAGTCATCAGTATGACTTGATGTTTAGCAAGACAGCTGCTGTGGAAATATTTGAAGGTGTATGTATGTGCTCATGTTTTCTTACTTTTTCAGGAGGGCTTAGGAGCAAAGACAAAACTTGGACCCTCATTTATGACCCCATTGTTAAAGACAGGAATGAAGTTTCCATGAAGTAGTGGTGATTCTAGGACTTTGGTAGAAAGTATACCAGTAAAGCGTGGGGCATCTTGTATTGACAGAAAATAAGTAAATTCTTGAAGAAAATGGGTGTATAGCAAAAGGAAATAAATATCAATCAAAAAGGCCCACAACTTCCCAAACTAAAACAATCTATTCACTGTTTTATAAAATAAATAGAAAATCTAAAAGTAAAAGAATAAAGAAAGATATACCATAGAAAAACTAATAAAAAAGTCAGTGAGAATACTCATTCGGCAAATTAAACTTCAGGACAAGGAAGAATGGCCCATAGAGAGGTACTTATTGATTATAATGAGATACATTCTTCAAGAGAAAATATATATATAAGTCCTAAATGTCCTTGACCCAAATATGTGTTCTAAAATACATGAGACTAAACAGGTAGCAACAAAAGAAGAAATAGACAAACCTACAATTATTGATAAACATTCTTAGCTTGGAGATTAATAGTGAAGATAGAGAAATAAGTTATAAATTGCCTAAAAACACTGTTACTCCCTTGATAATTTTAATACAGAATTCTTGAGCAATAGTAGAACCTATATGTTTTCAAGTGATGGTGGAGTACTTAGCAAATTATATTTGACAATTTTTTAAAACTAGAATTTATTTAAAATATTTTAGACCATATATATAATTTATGTATTTGTATATGTACATTTTATATGTGATCGGTTTGAATAGATACTGAAAAACATTCAAAAAAATCAGCATTCAATAGTGATAAGTACTCTCAGCAAAAAAAGAACAGAAAAGAAATTTCTAAACTTAGTCAAAGCACTTGCAGAAGAAGTTTTAATCTAATTTCATAATTAATGATGAAAGATTGAACGTTTCCCCTCCGAGAGTCATGAACAAGACAAGAGAGTTCTCACTCACTGCTCTTTGCGACATCATACTAAAAGTGTAGCCAGTTCAATCAGGCAATAAAAGCAAAAGAATCCAAATGGAAAGATTAAATAAAATTGTCTTTGTAGATAACATTTTTTAAATTTTTATTTGTACTTTGTGTGTATTTGTATGTGTAAGATTCCAAAGAATTCCTCTAAAAAGCTCTTAAAAATAACAAGTTAGTTTAGGAAACTTGTTAGGTATGAGGGCAATATACCAAAGTCAATTTTATTTCTATATAAGAGTAATAAAAACTGGATTTAGAAATAAAATGTGATACCATTTATATGAAAATCATAAAAAGAGAAATATTTAGGTATAAATCTAACAAAATGCTTGTAAGATCTTAATAATAAAATCTATTAAGCACTGCTGAAAGATATACTGTGCTCACAGACTTGAGGATTCAATAAAATAAGATATTCCTTCCTTGAAGTATAGGTTCATCACCTTTCTAATCAAAATCTCAGAAAGCTTTTATGTATATATTGACAAACTAATTCTAAATCTGTTTAAATCCCCAAAGTTAGTAAAGTAGCCAAAACAATTGTGAAAAAGAACAATATTTGGAGAATTCACACTACAGGATTTCTAAGCTTTCAAGAGGCATGTAGCAGTGGTGAAAGAATAGACATAGACTAACAGAGAAGCACAGACAGTTCTGAAAGTGAGTCACACAAGGACAATCAATAAATTTCTGACAGATTCACCAGAAATGGTGTAAGGATAATGTTTACAATAAACCGTGCAGGAAATACAGGACATTAATACACCAAAATAAACAAACAAACAAACAAAAACTTTAACTCATGCATTACACAAAATATCTCAGAAAAAATTATTGATCTACATGATAAATGCCAAACTATAAAATATAGGTAAAATATGCTTAAAATAAGTTCTAGCTGTATCACCAAATTGCAATGCATAAAGTTCAAGTATTAAAAAATCACGGACTAGATAACCAGGACAATCTAATTTTTTTAGAAATCTATTAAATATAGTGTTACAGGAATAAAATCACAAGCTAGAGACTGAGAAAATATTTGTAAATCATAAATTATATAAAGGACTTGTATCTGGAATATGTAAAGGAGTCCTAAAACTCATCATAATAAAACAAACAGAAAATGGAAAGCTCTGAATGAATACTTTATGCAAGAAGGTATATGGATGGTGAAAAAAAAAATCTAGGAAAAGTTGTGCAACTCTTGTTCTTAGAGAAATCCAAAGTAAAACTCTAATATTATACAACGCTTTGCTAAAATTAAAAGTCAATTATTTTACCAAACGTTGGTGGCTAAAGTATTGAGAACTATCCTTTGTGGACAGTAAGAATAAAAATGTTCCACTCACTGAAGCAGAGTTTGGAAGTGTTTTTAAAGTTAACTATACCCTTACCCTCAGATTCAGCTACTCTACTTTTATGTGTTTATCTAAGTGAATTAAAATCATGCCTTAGTACAAAAATTCTTACACGTATGTTTATAGAATATTTATAATAACTGTCAAAAACCAGCAATAAGAAAGGTCTCCATCAAGATTTAGATGAAAGTATGGTATATAATTTACCAGACTGTTCATCTACACATATCACGGAAGGATGTTCAATTTTGTGAAGTGAAAAAAATCTTACCCTAGATGGTACAATTACATGCTTCAGTTTATTTGGCATTGTGAAAAGTACAGAAACAGAATTTTCAGGTTGTGCAAATTAGGAGTTATTAACCAGAAAGGGGTTGCACAGGTAAGAGTTTAGGGTAACGTAACCATTCTTTTTGATTCCAGTGTGATAGATGCATATGGTAATTCCTTGCATTTGTCGAAGCTCATGTAAAGGCACTTCTCAAAAAAATAAAAAATAAATAAATAACTGCATCATTTGATACCAAACTTTACCACAAAACAGTCAATTACGATCCAGGAGGAATCCAAAAATGGATCTAACTGTATTGTCATGCATATATGCTTCCTATTCTCACTAACAGTGGAGCAGAATAACAGAGCTGACCTAGATAGCATTGGAAATATTATTATTATAGACTGTAAGGCTTAAGCCAAAGGAATTGTAGTTAAACACAGTGTACTAATGTATAATTTGTTTCTAACAGGGGAACAGTTAAAGAGTTCTGAAAGTCTTTTCCATGTATACTAAGGTTGAATAAAGAAGTAAATAAATTGTAGATAGTGGGAGTCAGGTTTCTTTTTGCCAGAAAAAATTATGAATAAGAAGAAACACCTGAAAATATTTAAGAACATTAGAAAAAAGGCAGATATGAGGAATGAATTGACACAATAGACATCAAAGTGAATTATAAAGATTGGATTCTAAAGAGAATGTGCGGTTTTTCAGAAAGGAAAAATAAGAGAAAAAGTGGACAGAGAAATCCAGAAAGGCCAGAGATAGACCTAATAATATATATGACAATCATTTTAGAGAAAGGAAATGAAATGCAGTAATGATGTTAACACCATAAGCTCTCTTTCGACATATACAATTGTAAGTGCACTAATGCTTTGCAAACATTTCTGTGGCTATATTATATTTCAATAAAACTAAGTTTGGAAAAAGATCGTGGATGTTCTATTTTTCACTTTTAAAATTCAATTATAAAATTTGATTATATCATATTTGTAAAATGCTGAAATGGGAAGTTTTATACAGCACTGCAAATTGGCATATCATTTTCAGAGAGTCCATTTGCATTGTGGATTTAAAGGTTTTGACATATTCCATATACCTAAATATATTTTTAAAGTAGTATAGTCTTAAATTTGTAAATTTAAATAAAATTAAATGTCACACATCCACACATTTATTAGGCACTGATGTAGATTTTAACATTACATATATATTCTTTGGTACTTATCCATAAATAAATATTATATACATATGCATTCTCATTCATATCCATATAAGTAAACTAAAGTGAAAATATGTATACTACTAAAACAAAATAATTAAGAATTTTTATGTTATAGAGATAGTGAAGGCAAAATTACATTAATATGCTTGCAGGTTTAACAGATTTTTATTTTACTAATGGGTAGTAACTAGAAAAGCAACAAAAACATAGAAGAACGATTTTCAGTAATATGTGACATAGATTTACTGATCTAAAACACATTGTTATAAATCAGCACAAAAAGAACAAGCAGAAAATGGAGATAAGTGCAAAACTTGTGATAATTACCTCGATAATTACAGAGGTTGTGACGCAGTTGCGACACTTGAAGCCCACCAGCGGGACGGAGCCCAGCGAAATCCTGCGCAGTTGAAGTTTGATTTGTGTTTACTCCTAATTCAGTCAGGGACTTAAAAGTGGTTTTGCTATAATCCATGACTCTTCACCTGGGCCTTCAAATACCCAAAAGATAACTAAAGTAGAACAAAGCTTGACGTTTGTTTTGTATCCATCTTTACTGTAAATCTCTGAATCAAATCCCTTCTCAGCTCTGTACTTGAGTATATTGATCTAGGGAGTGTCTGTCTTAAAGTTGGCAAAACGGGGTTGGTTAGCTCTGAATTTACATGATCTCATACACCTTCAAGACTGAGGACACCAGGATGAGCGGTAAACAAGGACATCCACAAATGCTCAGAAGTCACCAGCCATTGTCCAAAACTTGTGATCACCGGGATTTCAGGAAAAGCAGAGATCCATATGACTGAAATTACCAGGGAATGAAATAGTCATTTCAGCAAAATGGAACACTTCTCAAGCCATTCCAGAGCTACAAAGCTAGAATTGAAATAAGGATCAACTGGACACCAGCCTCACCAGCTAACCCTTAAAAGCCTGTCTCCTGCCTTTGCAAGTGGGCAAGTATCTGTGTCACGGGAAGCCCCCACCAGCTACTCAAGCTGAAATCGTTTCCTATTTTTCTTACTCTCTTATTAAGGTCTGGCCTGATCTTTGTCACCTTCTCAAGTTAAAGTCACTTATCATTCTCTCTTACCTTCTAATTAAAGATTTTTTCCTGTAAAATTCTGCTCTAGCTTTAATTTCTCTTATTACTAAAACTAAGGACTCATGCTAGCCAGCAACACTTGAAAGGGAATCAAGGGTCTTGTGGAATGTCGATGATGTTTTGTTTATCTTTGCAGGAAATGGCTACATGAATCTATTCACTTTGCTAAAACAAAGCAAGCAGTGCATTCACACTGTTTTGTAGATACATTACAAATAAACAAAACTAATGTTTAGGGAACCAAAATTTAGACATTTTATTTTTCCATAGGTAACAGTTGGCAGCACCATTAGTAGAGTCCCACAGAGACTAGCTCTAAAGAAAACAAAGGCCCGTATGATGTCTTCTTAAAGATAAAGATGAGGTTTAGTGTGAAACAAAATCATCGGTAGGAAAAAGAAAGATTAGAAGACCAAGTCCACAATGGGCTGAGTGAACAGAAGCTGAGTATTTACCTAGAAGAGCAATTTCTTGTATCTACATTCAAGTTTTTAGCTACCTTGGACTTTTTGATGTTCTGCTTTTCCTACACTTGAGGCCATGGTTCTCTACTTTCAGAGTGCACAATCATCTCCTGGGATACTTGTTACAAATGCAGTCACCTTGGGCTCACCCAGGGGGCATCCAGGCCCTACTGGTGGCTGAACTGTAAGCCTCTGTGTGTAACAAGACTCCCAAGTAATTTTTTATTCCGAGGAAAAACTTTAGAAAATACTGGATAAATCTAGAGCACTTGATTAGTGATGACTATTACGGGCACTCCAACAATAAAACCTGCACACAACATATGAAGTTAGGAAATACAAACATACATTTCACTGTAGCCCTTTGTGACTCTATAAATAATAGCATCTATTATTCATGATTAACAATAGTTTACCTTTAAAATGGCATGTGTCTATGTTGAGAATTTTACATGATTAAAAAATGAAGTTTGAATTGATTGAATTGAAAATAGCAAGCTGACCATTTAAGAAGAAAAAAAAAAAGTCCTAGAGGAAAAAGCCGTTATGTGTGTTCAAAGCTGGATCATGTCGCGAGTTTCATACAAGGAGTTAAATGGAAGAGAACTCTTCCAAGGACCCAACTAAAGAGCATCAGAGTAGGGCCACGGGTAACATTACACGACGTTTTAGTACACAGTGTCAGAGCTCGCTCTCAGGCCTGATTATACTTTCGATTACCCCAGGGCTAAGTATTTCTCAAATGCGAAGTATAGGGAGATTTGGCATCTCAAACCTATCCTCTGCAATAGCATTTCTCAGGAATCCTCTAAAGAGAAAGTGACATTGCCAGGATAATTTTGAAGAACATTTTATTTAGCTACAATTCTGCTGTCATTTTCTATATGTTTGGTATTTCTCTTCCCTTTTGATTAATGGAGACATTCTCATAAATAAAAGATCTTGGTCTCTTGAAACTGTCTGTCTTGCTCTCTTATTTCCCCTGTGAAGTCATAATCCCCCATTTGTGACATCACAGTCTTTTCACTGCAATCAACAGTGATGTTTCAAGCTGGGGATTAAATGCTTCAGAAGAGGAAAACTTTACAAGAGCAGAGGGACTCTCAAGGAATAAAGATCCAATTAGCATGTAAATGTCCTTTTTAATTAAAAAAAGAGGAAGAAAAGGAAGGGATGAGTAGATAGTCTTAGTGATTGGAGTGATTTTCTTCGAAGTAATGAATCTGGCCTTCTTCTTCACTCCCCTCTCTTCCTTCTTGTTTCTTGCCCCATCATGCATGCATACTCTAAGATTAAAAAATACAAAGGGTGGAGAGATGTTGTTTACTGTGGATATGGGCATTTTTCTCCTGGGTCTATTAACTTGGCCAGGACAAAAGTAAAATTAGAGAATGGGTTGTTGTATCAAAGAGTTGTCCCATTTCTACATGACCTGCCATTGTCCTCACTCTTCAATATCCCTTTGCATCAACCTCCCTCACTACCTTAGATCATATTTTATTATGCAGTTTTCTGTTTCCTCAGCTCTCAGAACTCCTTTTCCCCTTTAGAACCTCAATTGGAACTTCAAACCTACTTCTACTGAAAAGCCTTCATTGGCCCCTGGCCACTTTCATCTATATTAGGACCTCGATACTGTATCTCACTGTACCTTGTCATTTTACTAGGTAGGGCGTGGCATGATTCTATCATATGTTTGAGTTTAATGTTTATGTGCAAAGTCTGCTTTTTCCATTGACTTTTTGAGTGCAAGCAACACATCTTTTTAGTCATCTGTGAGTTTCCACACTTAGTTCAATGCCTGGTAGACATGTACAAATGTATTATACATTTTCATATCTTCTGTGTTATACATACACATAAACTAAGGGTAAATGACCATCTTTTAAGGATTCTATGGAAGGTTAACTAGTTTCCTGGTTCATATCAAATTTTACATTTCATGCTTCTTGAAATAATTTGATTGCCTTCTTCAGATACCTCTGCTCTCTACAGAGTTTTAAGATTATCCCATAAAATACAAGATGAAAATTGGCACAGAACTCAATAAAGAAGGGGGTCTCAGTTTTTGGTTAACAATTTATTTATTTAGGTATAACTAGATTGGCCAAATAATTTATCATTCAGTGGAGACCCTTTTATAAGTTAAATGAGTTGCTACTACTTAAAATTATTCTAGAATCACGGACATTAGCCTAATTGGTTTTAGTATAATGAGAAAAAATTGTCACCTAGTGTGTCAAAGACTTTGCTAGATCTTAGAGAGCATAACACTAAAAAAGAACTGTTTATCTTTAAAGTTCATATAGTACACTAGAAATGTGGTATACATAAACCCATTACTATAAAGTGATATATTATCTTTCTCAAGAAAGTTATAAAATGCTGTCGACCTTCAGAGTAAATAGCTGTAAAGGGATCAGTGATTGTTTCTGAAGAATGCAAAAACAAATTATTCAGGGCTGGAGATTTAGCTCAGTGGTAGAGTGCTTGCCTAGCAAGTGCAAGGCCGTGAGTTCGATCTCTGGGAGAAAAACAAAAAAATTCATGTATTATTAGATCAATTATTCTAATGATGCCATGATAATGCAGAAGAGAAATTAAACTGTTCTATGATGCTCTAAAGTTACTTAAATTGTAGTTATAAGATCTATTTGCAAAATAAAGAAAGAGAAGAGCACTAAGCAATTAAGGACTGTGTGTATTTTCTGTATTTGAAGTATTTTTGTCAAAAAGGCAGTCAACAGTGAAAGACTATATGCTAGTCCCCTGCCAATGGAATGTGCTATCAAGAATTTTGGGGCTTCCACAAGTGATCAGCTATATTATGATGAGTTAAAAAATGGGTACTAAGCACAAAAGGTGGCTTTTCATGCTCTACAGGCATATAGTGGGGGCAGTAGCACTCTGTGTCTTTTACAAAATATTATATGATAGAATTACAATTGTGCTCATGATGTGGATACCACAGCAATACTGACCTGCTACTGGAAGAACTTATGTGATTAGAAGTGTAAAAATGGGCCCACATTGGTTTTATAATATCTATTAACTTCATCACAAATTTTAAATTTAAAATAAGGTAAGTAGTCAAGTCATCTCCAAATTTTTTGGAGTATTCAGAAAGAAGAACTAATATGCCTATAATACAGCCAGAAGGAGATAAAACTCTGATATCCTGCGTCTTAGTTGAGAGTACGTTGATGGCACCCTAATATTTTGCCCAATGTAATTGTTGTCTAAAGTTTGGAGAAACTCCAGGTGTAAAGAAAAATATGGCTGCTATTAATGTGTCCTCAAATAAAAAAAAAGAAAGCCTATATTCTCTCTATGTGTTTAAGATTTAAAGAAAGATTAAGAAAGTCATTGATCTTCAATCATTATTACTTATTAACCAGAGGTATGAGATCAGATCTATAAGGCAACTTAATGAAAGCCCAGCTACTCTAGAAATATACATTGTGTTGTGTTTTCATTTTGGTTCTAAGAAATTCAGGTAATCTCAAGTATTCACAGAATTAAGGAATGGAGTTCTTGTTAAAGAAGAATGAGGTACTTAGCTTAATTATCTCTTTATTTTTCAGCAAGTCTCATGAGAAATACTGTTTAGGGATTTCATCAGCCATCCACCAAAACACAATTCCTTACCACCCTAAAGTATCATCAACAACAATGTATAGTAATAGAGTAATGCCAAGGTTAATATAGAACATACTGTGGATTAAGAGCTGCTTTGAGTTGATACATATATATAAAATTTAATCTTCAGAAAAGTCCTTTGACACAGATAATATTCATATATACCTTTTGTATATAGGAAAATTACTGCATCAAGAAACAATATTAATGTCTGAGCATATAAAGAAGTGGATGCCATGACTTAGTTACATGTATTACTCATTGGACCAGTGGATTGATGACTGAAGTATCAATAAATGATAGAAGCCATCATGTCCTGTGTACTTTGGAGAGGATACTCAGTTTCACAAGGTCAGTCAGAAAGCTGCAGAGATGAAGATGTCCTCTTTTTATGCTCATAAATCAGAATAGATATTATTGAGCTACAAATGGGAGTTTCCAATAGGTGGACAATCATGGGAAATAGGGGGACTTCATTATTGGTGGTTTGGGTAGACATGAATGGACTGGATTATAGGAATGGAAGATTTTTGCACTACAAAATGATGATAACAATAATGCATAAAGCACACAAGTCAGTAATTAGAACAGCTGGATGCTCATTATGGATATTTTACCAACCAACTGAGTGACGTGGTAACTTTCTCATCTGTAAAATAAAACACATTAACCAAATGACCTCTAAAATTCTTCAACTTGTAACTAATTTCATGACTTTTTGTTATAAGGAAAACAGATATTTCAATATCACTTTATTAGGGAAGAAAATTGAGATGATGGAGCAATTGTACAACTTGTCAAGTACAACACACACAGTAAAGAGCAGAACTAGGTCTAAAACTCAAGTCTTCTAACACGTAGTGCTCATATGGAGAAGGAAGCTTCTGGAATTTATTTACCACATGCATTATCCAAAAGATCATATGGTTAAATATTTAATTAGGTTTAGTAAGCAACTTCAATTGTTCTTAATGAAATATGTTTACTTATTAAACCATTTAAAAATTTTTAAAAAGAAAGTGTAATATATCAATAACTATTTTTAGAACATTTACGTGCTCTTACCCAGATTTGTTTGTTCATTTTCTTTTTTGAAACAGAATTTGGTACTAGACAGAGCACTGGGATAACCCAGGCTCAGAATTTGTTATTATTTGTCTTAAACAGCAGCTCTATATTGTGCCATTTCTTCCAAATTATATCAAAGAAAAACCATATTCCTCAAAAATAGTGTGGCTTGTTTTGTGTTTGGAAAAAAAAATAAAATAAGGTTAAAAAAACAAAACCAAAAAAACAAAACCACCGATCCTGCAGTTGTTCACAGTGAGGTTTACCCATCAGACCTGAAAATAACCTATATTTTATTTCCCTTATTTTTAGAAAACTGCCGTGGACACAGGGGTGGCCGAGTGGCCAGCTGCGCCCTGAAATGCCTGAAGCTATTGCAATCAGTGCTCCGCTGTCTGAGGCTCCCAAAATGAAACACTTTGAACACTCATTCAAAGGTGCGAAAGCATGAAATTGGCACAATGGCCGGCACCGCAGCACTTCCCAGGTTCCCTCACTGCCTTCTGCTTCCCTCGCCTGCTCTTTCTGCTCTTTGTTCCTTGCTTCTGACAGCTCTTCAAATGCCTGCTTCCAGAAGTGTTGTAGCCTGTGAGAGAGATCTGGAATGTGCTCATAGGTAAGTCTCTATTTGAAAGTGAAGAACCCTGGGGGAATCGACTGCATTCCAAAACTTGGCAAAATTTGGAAGAAGGGCTACAGGTGTGGACATGTTAGTGGACAGATCAGGTTTTGTTTCAAATCAAAAGACCTCAACTCTAATACAAATCCACCTCTTAGACGGTATCCATCTCATCTTTCATCTCCACACTTGCAGCCTGATTGAGTTGGGGCATTCTTTTGAGAACATTGGGATGATCTTAAAGGGTGCTTGCTTATATAGCAGACTTGATTGATTATGAGTCCTGCTAAATTGACTTCCCTGTATTTTTACCTGATAAATTATTCCATGAAACAAAGATACAGTAAATTTATATTTCACTCCGTGACTAAAATGAACCTGTATACTACTGACGCTACCCAGTTAGTCACAGGAAACTCTATCCCTCTGTCTTTATCCATTTTTCAAAGGATTTCCTCCATCTTTTTACTACCAAAATACTTTTTCAAGAATCTACTTATATCTTTTTCAGAATGCTTTTCTGTATTGCTAGTTTGTATTTACCAGTGTTTTTTTCATGCGTAGGGGGATGGTATTTTGCATTATTTTAGGTGCTTGCCTTCCCTGTGATATTCCTTTTATTCCCATAATACTTCCCAACTCCTATTTCTTGAAGTATCCAGAGCTGTGTAGGTGTCCTGCCCTAGAGATGGAAAGTCACAGTAGGACAATGGAGGGCAAAAGAGTCAATTTTCAGCTTTCCAGCTTTTAAATAGATTTTCAAAACTCAAAATGGAAAGAGAATATTTTTTAATCTCAAAAACCAATCTTTGCCATAAACAATAAATGCAGGAAGACTGGAGAAAAGACTCGATATTTCTTTTCTGGAATTGATAAATATTAAATGGGTTTGGACAGAGATTAATATGAAAGAAGAAATAAAATTTACATGTTGGTGATTGTCCCTGGGAAGGGATAAATATGCTTTTATACTGAAAGTATCAAGTATCATGCAAAATAAGTGGAATACAGTATAAATACTCATGCGTGAAGCAGATGGGTGCGTCCATGGTCAGAGAATGTGAGCTACCCTTCATCATCTCTATTTTCTTAATCTTACAAGTCCCCTAGAATACATACTGCCCCAGTCTTGGTTGACAGCTTTTCATGAACATTTGAATTGTGCTTGATTATAAGTCTGTTGTAGTTACTTGCTTATTGCTCGGACACAATCCCTAACACCTACAACTTAAAGGAGGAAAGGTTTGTCTTGGCTCACAGTTTGTAAAGGTTTCAGTACTAGTCACCTAGCTCCCACGCATGGTAGCACGGCCCAGAAGAAACAGAGAGAGCTCAAGGAGGAGCAGGGAAGGGAGTCAGACCCTTCCAGGCCACACTCATAATGACCGGCCCCTTTTGACCAGACCCCCACCCCCCAACAGCAAGTCAGATAGAAACTCCATAATCCAATCACCAAAGACCCATGTAACAGCACATAAGGCTTTGGGGTGATTGGATTATGGGGAGACATCTGGATATTGACAATATCATTTGGAAGTAGATTGTTCTTTTCGTCTTTGTACAATACATGATTATCTACTATGATAGGCTGTTAGTGGGTCACAATCAAATAAAATAAAACTGAGCTTTTCTTCAATAGGCTATTTAATAAAGCCATATCTGAAGGTGACTTGCTCTTCTATGTATCAAACTTGTTCTTTAAAGTACCACTCTATGAATTTGTGTGTGCATGCATGCATGCATGTGTGTATGTGTGTGTGTATGTGTGTGTTGGTGCCTAGAGAAAAAATGCAATATTTTTTAATAATGTATCATTTAGGATGCTTTACGATGTAGGAAACAGAAAATATAACTTAATTTAACTTGAATAAATAAGAAAATTAAGTATCCTCAGTAATATTAAGGGTCAAGTCCACAGTGACATTTAAATGGAGGTTGCTGTATCTTTGAGTTCTATCTCCGTATTTGTCCAGTGCTCATCACTGTCCTACATGACTACCTCATAGGTCCTTCATCATCATACATAGACAGAATCATTACTTTCTGCAAAATAAGGAATATTTCCTCCTCATTTCCTTTTGTAGGAGTGTAGGAACCTTTCAAAGAAAGTCCCAACTTCCCTCACCTCTTCATTGGCTGAAAATGACCCATTGGGAAAAAATACACTAAATTGATCTTTAGCAAAGTCACTGGGGCAATTTGCTGAAATTACAAGGAATTATTAAAGTCATTGGAAAGTGCTGTTTCTGGTGTTTCCCAGTGAGGACTTTGAAAGAGCATTAGCTTTGGAAGCCTAGGAGCTCAGATAGTGATGTATTTCATGAGTTCAATGAACTGTTCGTTAGGGCCACCATGGTCACTTCCTTTAACGTGTAATAGGCTTATCTAAACATAGTACTTGCTGATTGTAAACTTCTTGTAATTAGAATATAAGAGCGCCTTTCAAATCTCTCCCAGCCTATCCATTAATGATCTGTTTAAGGATCACTCAAAGTCTAGATTTCTTTGTCAATTAAACTGAGTTAGAGGAAACTAAAAACCGGACATAGTGGTTGATTCAATCAATCTAAGGCATGAACTTGAGAGATTTAACCATGACTAATTTCTTCCCCTTAAAGACAAATACTACCATTAATGGCAATACTGTAACTGTAGACAGTATTTTTGTGAGTTTGTAAAGGCATCTTGCACCAAGTTTCTGATTGCGGGAGCTTCAAACTAGAGCTTAGATCTAATTTAAAGAACAAATAATCATTACATATGGATGTTATCTTTTTAATGGTCAAACTCACATGGCTTCATAAAGTGTTTCAGACACTTTCAAGCTAAACTCGCCTCCAAATCCACCTGCATGAGTTGTTCCCTTCTTCTTGTTTAGCCAAGGCCTTATCCATCTTCTCCACTTATAAGCTAAGAACAAACTTTCTCTCACTACTGTCTTCCTGATTATTTTTCTTTCCAAATTCTCCACCAATTTCAGGTTCTTGTGTAAAGACATATCAGTTTTGACTTTATACTGGCACATTGTTTTGTAACTGTTTAGTATATGGGGAAGGGTGCTTATCTAAACCCCAAGAACACTGAAGAGAACTGATGAAAATTCTTAGTATTATTACCAAGTGCAGTGCCTGGCAAGTGGCCAGCTCATTAAAGATGTTGCATAGCAATATTTTCTAATATCTATTACTTTACCTTTAACTTCATGTTTCTACATTGGTCTGGGGACATCTGAAAGAGCAACATGCGGTAGAATGGATGGGGAGCGTGTGATGGGCAGGCTGGATTCACACAACACTGCCTCAATAAATGGACTAGAAGAATGATAAAAGATTAAATACGTACCAATCATCTTCAGTAGAGCAAAAGTTTGCACACTGTTTTCACTTGTCTGATCTATCTTTTCATTTTTATTTTATTTATTTTTTAACCCACTGACAGAAACTGTCCCTACTTAAAAGTGAAATAAATATTCTTGAAAATCAAGCGTACTTAACAAAATAGCCCCTCTATTTCATATAACTAGTCACTTAAAGATACAAGTGAAGAACTTACATATTGGGGTACTGGAGGCAGCGATGAGATAAAGAATTCAACATGAATTCAATTTAGCTGCCTCCATCTACTCTTTTCTGTAGTTCTGTGGCCTCAAGCTGCTTACTCCAAATTAGATTTTTCTTAATATTATAATGTTGAATGAGGAAATTGGGCTCTAAATAATTAAGTTGTGAGAAGTACAAAACTAAAGCAATCTATTATTGCAATACGAATATCCCTTGATTATATTTGTAGAGTGAATTTACCTGCTTTAAATGGTAAATTAGAATTGAAAGGTTAAATTGGAATTTAGAAGAAAATGTAGCTACCATTATTATGATTATTATTTTTTTTTTGCATTTTGCTGTTTCAAATGTCACAGCTGCCACTCAGTCCCACTACTGAGATAAGCACATGTGATCCTAAGACCTCCCAAACTACCTCTTAATTGATAGACTGACTTTTAGCACAGTTACCCTTTCTTAATCCTCTTCCTATCCCCGAGAAAGGAAAGCATTCTGTTGTGTTTCATAGGTGTCACTTTGGTTGTCATTGTTATTGTAAAATTGTGGGAAGATATTTGGTTGAATAAAATCTGAAGTCATGTAAACAGTATTGTGAAATGCGGTCGACCCTCAGCATCTGTGTATGTGGGGAGGTGGTTCTAGGAGCCCCTGCAGACATCAAAAAGTGAAATGATCAAGTCCCCTGTAAAATGACATAGTATTTGCATTTATTTTACACACATTCTTTCTTGCACTTTAATTCTTGATTGCTGATAATTTCTTCTCTTCTCTCTCCCCCTCTCTCTTTCCCTCTCTCACTCTTTTTTATTTATTTTTTTTTTGAGACAGGGTTTTTCTATGTACCCCAGACTGGATTCAAGCTTGCTGCAATCCTCTTGCTTCTGCCTCTCAAGTGTTAGGATTACAGACATGCACCACCACACCCGGTTTTATAATTACTGATACAAAGTAGATGATATGTAAATTGTTGTTACACTGTATCATTTCAGGAATAATGTCAAGAAAAAATAAATCTGTACATGTTCAGTACAGAAGCAATTTATTTAGAAGATTTTCAGTCTGTGGCTGAACCTCTGGATGCAGAGGGGTCACTGTGAATATACGACATACATATGTGCAGTCTCCCTTGCCTTTCCCACTTGATGGTCATATCACTAAAACCAGGAATCTCAGAGTCAACATTATTTTCTTTTGCAGCCTTTTAAATGAAAGTTACTTGGGTGTGTACCATCTTGTCCATAGTGTCAATGGGTTTCATGAGACATTTTTTAGGCCCCTGTAGAGGGTTCAGAAAAAAAACAAAAGCCCAAATCCTTTACTAGGATGGCTCACAGATATGGACTGAAGCAGATAAGTTCAACCATGAAGAACACGGAAGGGAACAGGCCTGAGTGCTTAGGGGCAGGAGCTTCATTCTGAGATCCAGGATACTGCAGGGCAACTTTAACCGGGACCTGAAGGGCAGCTGGAGAGCGGAGGGGTTAGATCTGATGCCCAGCTTGCCTTTATAGTGAGGATGATTCCATCTTGAAGACCACCCACTGGGACCCTGGAGGCTCTTGATTCTTGCCCTAGATGGGGTTGATGCCAAGGGAGTGGAGGCTGAGCAATTTAATCCTGAGATGTGGAATGGATCTGAGACCACTGGAGTCTTACAAAAAAAGGGAACTAAGGCGAGGAAGGGAACAACCACTGCGGGGGCATCGTGACCTCCTGGAACAGAGCCTGCTCCTGGAAGGCAAGTTGGACCTTCTCTGTCAGACACAGAAACATGCGGGCACCAGTGATGATCCCCGACTACGAGGAGGGAAGGGAGGCTCACAGAAGTGAAAAACAACAAATAAAAGTCAAGCAAATAAAGCGTCATAAATATTTTCTGAATTTCTCATAAAGCCTGTGCTATCTATTCTGTTTCCTTGAAAATGTGAATTATGATTCTTGAAAATCACAACCTTACTGTATTTTTCCTCGGCCTTGCCTTAATCGACGATGAATTGTTAATTACACCTGCCACAGCCAGGGAACCTTTGTAGTCACAGTACGTTTTTACCCCGTGAACTGCAATTAAGGCCATGTTTTTGCTTCCCAATCTATCTCAGATTTGAGAAATAACTAATTCTGATTCTGTTTGAATACCCTACTCACATGGTACTTTGTTCTACTTTTGATTTACATTTGTGCAAGCCTTATGATGCTATCACATTTTCCCCTCTACATTGCCTATTCCTTCCCATGTGTTCTTCTTGGACATTGGGAAAGCAGAGATTGCATCTTCCCCTCCTATATCTTTCATGACATTTCCCATCTTACCTTGCAAGTAAAAATCCCCCTTGGGCTAGGGGAGCGCTTCAGTGGTAGAACACTTGTGTAGCATGCACAAGGCCCTAGAATTAAACCCCAGCAGTGAAAAAGTAAAAAAAAAAAAAAAAAATTCCTTCTCTTTTCTTGGTTGATATTAATACTAATGCTAATTCTATAGGAGATTGAAACTGCATGTAACTGGTATATTTCAGGTGATTAGCTAATCCTGTGATACTGTTGAAAAAGGTGCTGAATTATGCCTAGAATAAACACAGGTTTTGTTCTCACTTCCACCCATCGGTACCTAAGTTCTTTCAGTACCTTTCAGAAAAAATGATAGATAGCTAGACAGACGTGAGCATGCACACACACACACACACACACACACACACACACACACGACTGAAGAAGGGACTGACAAAAGAGGAGAGAAAGGTTGCACTTAATTAAGCTTCCTGATGTGCTGGCCTTATCATCTGTGAGAGGAAGGCATGCCATTTCCACTAATAAAGGTTTTTCTTTTTTTCATTTAATGTCATCATTACCAGTTTATATTCCCTGAGATGTTCAGATTCTCAGGGAAATGAAGGAAACAGGTATCCAATGATCTCCAATCCACATGCATTTATGCCTAAAATCTTCAACCCCAGAATCAGTGAAATGGTCTGAATATGCAACCTGAAAAGGTCAAATTGGCCAAGAATATAACTGGACCCAACATCATATTTTAATTAAAGCCACAGAAAGTTCGAACATGCCACCTCTCTGTCTCTCAAATGCTGAGGGAAACAGGAGTTTCACAGACCATAGGAAAATACATGGATTAATTACACGGTGGTGTGATATTATTCCTGCCAGGATAGTCCCTCTGAAATGTCAGAAGGATTAGAAGTGCCACATCTTCCTCCCAGACTCTAATCTTAAAGGGCCCTAGGATGAAAACACAGCAATTACGTTCATAGACTGTGTCAATTTTACAATAGAAAAAAGAGCGTTTCCAACAGCAAATAATTATAGCACAGCTTAATGATTGATTTAACATAGAAAACCCAGCTAATTCCTTTTGTCATTACAATCTACAGCACTAACAATCTAACAATGCTGCCTTCGTGGATAGACATTACGTTAGCATTAAGAATAATGCTAATAAAACAAGCAGTTTAACTTGTTATATTTTGAGTCAGCAGTGCTGGCCCGTACAGTTATTAGTGAAGAACACCTTCTGAGTGAGACCGGCCAGCTGAGAATTTGCTTTGCAGCATCTGTACAAATGTAAAAGAGCATTGTAACCCTAAGTAGTCTTCTCCTGCATGTTTCATCCAGCAGGAAAGAATGAGTTTTCTGTTTTCCTCAGATATAATTCCAGTGACTGAAAAAATGTAAGCTCTAGCGAATTGATTCATGATGATTCTGAACGGATCCCTGTGTGAATGACATGCAAATGCAAGTCTTGCAAAAGATTACCTATGAAAATTTAGCTAGTCTACAAGTCAATCAGTAAGTTACAATCCGAAGAAAAACAAAGCAAAGCAATCATGAGGGCTCTGTGGCCCTCTGGGGCTAAGTGATAAATGATAAAATGATCACTCCAGAACACACAAAATAAAATTAGGGAAAGTCAAAAGACATATGGAAAGTTACCTCCCTCTGTAATATTTCACAGGGGATTATGTGTGTGATTAAAGAGTTGCCAAATCCTAGTGCTGTTACCACCTCAGGGATTAGTATCAAGTACAGTTCAGCTTCCAAACTGTCTTATCCAACCAGTGCCATCACTCATTTATCCACTGCAGACACTACGAAGGTGAATTGAAGGGCTACCTGTACGAACAAAGACAGCTGGGGTGCTGCACCTAGATTCATGGATGTCTGGTTTATATCTAGATGGCTCCCACCCCCCAGGTCTCATTCACTCATAGGAGGGGCTGGTGGGGGGGTGATTGGCTCACGGGTGTGTGATACTCATCAGTGGATTAGCCCCCTGATGAGTTTATAGATAGATGTGATGTTGGAAAGTAAAGCCTGGTTAGAGGAGGCCGATCACTGGGGGTCGTGGCCTGGAAGGGTTTCTCTCCCTGCCTGCTCCCTTGATTGCTCTCTACTTCCTGCTGCCATGCCATGAGTAGTTTCTCTTTTGCCACGCCCCTCTGCCACGCCCCCTGCCTTGGAGACAGCTTGCTATGGACTGAAAACTACGAACTGTAATCCAAAATAGTTTACATGAATATGCATGATTATTTTGGCTGTGTGAGAGACACCTGGAAAATGTTCCAATGTGGATTTCCAGGTTCTACCTTTGTTTGCTGCCTGATTTGAAACAGTTAACAGAAATATCAGCATGCATCTGAGATGCTCAAGTAGCCCGACTATTTACATTAAATCCAGTCTCATCCAGGTATCTCCTCTGGCAAGTGAAATAATCTCTTTGTACATCATTTACTCATGTATAAAAGCAGGATAAAAATTAAGCCCCTTTCTTTGAAGACTTAGTAAATTAATTCATGGAAAGACCTTAGACCAGTACCCAACACAATTGGTATGTGTTAACTGTTATTTCTATCACCTTTGTTGGTCTAATCTTGTAGTACTTCAGTGTAAAGTACTCTGTTTATTCTAACTCTAATAAGAATCTTCTGAACTTCAGCAGATCAATCACATGTATTTCCTTTTTGAACAAATGGACGTGTCCATTCAAATGTATTCGTGGCATTAAATTCATTTTGCATTGAAAACGTAATTCAGGGTTCCAGTTTCCATGTTGGCCTTCAGTAAAAATAGTTGCCAATTTGAGAGCCTGGTGTTCTCTAGGTGTATAAAGATTTTGGGTCATTTGACTGGGGAACGTGCGAAGAGCCCATCAAGTCCATTCCCCCGAAACACCATGAGTCAGATTCCAACCAAATCTTTCATTGCTGCTCTCAAATTACAAATTAATTAGACTTTAGTGTTGTTAGTAGTAATAGTATAACGTCTTTGTGTGCCATCTTTGTGGCACAGGCCTCTCCTCCATCTCAGAGGGATGTGTAACTAGCTTGGAGAAGACACAGGGATGGGATAAGCAACTCAAAGTTATTTATACTACATCTCAGTGGGCTGATTCATCTTTGGATTGTATCTTTGTATCTCAATTTCTCTCTGTTTTTGTCTTTGTCTCTCTCCCTCTTTCTATCCCTCTCTCCCTTCTTTCATTTTCTCTTTCTTCTTTCTCTTTTGCAGATGGACAGATTTTCAAGGCTCCACAATGTCCCCTAGAGGAAACTGCACTTTTCCCCAATGAACAGGAAGTAAGTGGTCTTTGATTATCTTCTGACGTCTTATAAAGTTGGTCTTAAATTTTGACAAATGTTAATATCTATAGAAAACACTGAAATCAGGCTGCATATACTTGAGATTCCTACTTCTGAGTGTAGAATAGGTGTTACAATATCAATTCAGCCTCTACTTCAGAAAAATAAATGATCCATTTTAATTTATTCAGGACACAAACTTTGCGTTTTCTCAGAATACATCATATTTACCTAAAATATATTAATTTATTAGCATAATTTTTATATAAACCAATTCAACAAAATAAGGAAAGAAAAGAAAAAATAAACTATCATACCAAAAATTTGACTCTTGATTTGACTTGGCATCTTTAGTCTCCCCCACCTCCAGGTGTAGTGACATCCCTTGATTATATTATACTATTTGGAAATCAAAGTCCTCCCACTTCCTTGAACACAGATTGAAGGATAAATTCCCAGTTCATCCTATTATTCTTTCTACACCGAGATTTAGCATATAATTCCATGTGTATATTTCAACAAATTCCTACTTCAACCTAGTAACAGAAAGTTACTGTCATTATGCAAACTTCCCAACTAATTCCAGTTCTACTCTATTTCTATTATCTTGGAAAGTGTTCTCTTAGGTTCTAAGCCACAATGAACTAAAATAAATACTTTTTTTTGATTGACAACTCTCTTCCAAATACTTGAGCACACTGCATCAACACAAAAAGTTGTACTGACTGATGAAGTGGAATTATGGGAATAAGATGGAGATTTACAGAATAGACAATGCTCTTTTGCCTGCTTCTGGGAAACAGTAAGGTTACTCTGTAAATGGGAGTAATAACCTCGGTTTCTAGAGTATGACAATTACATATATAGAGCAGTGGTGGCGAACCTATGGCATGCATCCCACATCGGGCTATTTGTACCACTGAAAGCTCCAAAAGGTTCACCATCACTGGTATAGAGAATGAAAAGTACATAAAATGTTTTATGATTTAAATTTTTAATCATTGATGGTTATGAAAAACACATGCTTATTTTGATAAAATTTCCTGCTCAAGTGAATTTTGTTTTCTTTCCAACTAGTCTTAGGCTAAGACTTTGGCCATTTATCTGCGGTCCAGTGTTTGTGTAACTAAAAGTGAATTTAATTTCTTTATACTTTTCTTTTCTCCCCTACTATAAAAAGATAATAAGTGTGCTATCTACTTTCCCAAAGCTTATTTAAATAACAAGAGGCTGAAAATCTTTTGCTTGGCTAACGGTGCTACTATATTATTATTATCAATAATTATTATAATAATATTATTTTACATTAGATCACTTAGATGAAGCTAAAGTAAGATTTGAGTAGATTTTAAACAAGTTCTAACAAGGTGAACGATGTTTTTTTGTGTGTGAGAGAAGAATAAAACCTAGGGAGATCTGCGGCAATATGAATGTGTCGTCTCATAAACATGCCTCTTGCCCTTCTCAAGAATGAATTCTCCAGTCAGGCAATTCTCTAAGTCCATCTCACTCACTCATTCCCACAAGCATCGACTTCTTCTGCGATTCCAATTCCCTGCAATGTCTTCCTGTCTCTTTTCTATTTTACAAAGATAGCCATATTTCAAAGCCAGTATAAGCCTCCCTTCATTCCTGAAAATTGGTACTTCTCCCACTAAGTATCTAATACCGTGCCTGGACCTTGAGAATCCAACATACTTCTTATGTAAGTATAAAAGGCCTATTCCACATAGTTTCTAGTGTCTTGGGACAACAATAGTACTTATTCTTTGCAATCTTCATTATAACAATTAAACCCCTAAATTTTACTATGCTCAACCCCTCTTTACCTAATGTACAAATTTTGAAGCTAAAACTGAGGGAAAACCATTGCTACGATCTTCATAAAGGGCAGAATGTGTAGTGCCCAACAAACATTTTGGGTTATTCAATAAAAACATGGATATTAATGCATGTGTCCAAAGTATTTTGCATTGAATAATTGTCTAAAGTGTTCAAGGATGAAATTCTGTATATTATTAGTTTTCATTGCTCGCTTGAACTTTGAGTTTATGAAAGTTAAGGATTAAATATTTTCAGAGATTTTAAGGAACAGAGATATAATTTGGGGACTAGTCTTTTATACACAATGCACATGCCTCAGTTATTCATGTTTTCAGTATTTTCATGTGACATAAAGTATTTAGGAAATATTTGATTCTTTCCATGTTTCAGTTTATCAAACCCTCAGATGTATAAGATGGCTGTACCTTTCAGGAAAGGTCAGCTGAAGGAATAGTTTTGTGCAGATTTGATTATCTCAGAAACTTCAATGATGATGTAAATTAGCTACATTTCTCAGTCATAATGCTCTAGCATAAACTACAGTAGTGTGTTAAATCACTGAAGTTTACATCTTAGCATTGTTACAGGCTCTGACTTACTTGTTTTTCTGCTTTTCCCTGAAATTGCTACTATTTTCTATTTAACTCATGGATCTATATGGCACTTGATAGAATTACTGGATTTTTGCTGAATTGTATGCATCAGAGCAGACATAAATTAGCAAGATTTCCCCAGGTTTCTACCCTTCGAGGTATTCAACTTTACTGTAAACTTCAGGTAGACTTTGACACTGCATGTAAATATTTGTATTCGATTCTATCTGCTATTTTAGACATTGTGTGGGCAGACATTTTGAAAATGAATTATTTTTTGAGGCTGCTAATATTAACCAAGAATCTTAGTGGTGAGAAATAGGAAGTCGTTTGAATAAAAAAGAGAGGGAACATGGGAAGAAGAGAGGGAAGAAGGAGAGAAAGTTTTCAATTAGGGTCAAACTTTATGGGGAAAAGAATTATTTCCCAAGAAGTTTAAATTTCAGGGAGGACAAAGTGGCAGATTTCAGGCTAAATCTAGTCCACAGGTAGACTTCACCCAAAGAACGTCTTTGGTGGTGTTGGTGCTGTTTCACAATTTCACACTTTATTTAATGTGAGACCTGCTCTCTTCAGTTTGCGATGGGCCCCACCATTCCACACTGAATCTTTTGAGAAATATGTTTATGTCTCCTGGCAAATGTCTGTTGTTAAACACTTGCTCCCCATTAGTCAATTCAAGAATAGAAGTAAATTGGGAGATGTGACAGTGGCTCCATGTAACAGAAGGAACTGGCATCTATAATAGAGGGTCCAATTTCTTGTCCTGGTTGATACTAATTGAGTTAGTTATCATTAAACTCTTTGAACACTAGTTTATTCTCCAGCTATACAGTGAGTACCTGATAAACATTTACAATTAGGTAAATATTCCATCTGTCACAGTGAGGGTCTGCGTTCTAGCTGACTTATGAAGGTCTGTCTTCATTCACTAAAACACATGCACTTCAGAGGTTGGTCCAGTTATTTTACTACTTACCTGGGAACACTTTTGTGTAAGTCAGTAAGAGAAAGAGGGCTGTGATGTCATTGCTAAGGGACTCAATATATCGCTATTTGCTTCAGTTAGTAGCTATTAAATTTGGGGTTGATAAGTTTATTTTCAAATCCAATTGTTCAAGAAGTGGAAATGTTAGAAATGTACCCATTATTTTAATCAAAATCCAGGTAAAATAATATTTCTCATATTTTAATATCTCAGTGAGCTTTAAATAAAGGAAATGCTGTATTAGAAAAACTAGTTAAAATGAACGTTGTCACTGGGAGAGGTGCTATGGAACCATCCGTTCTATTCATCTCCACGGCGGTCTGTTTCAAAAGTGCTTATCTGGGCTGCTATTATTACAATCGTAGAACATGACAGCATGCTGCAGATCAGAGATAAAACCCAAGGCTTCGGAGGCAGCTGGAAATAACACAGCTTAGTGTGTCGTGGTCTCTAGCCACCTTCTCCTCATCTGCCTCTGACAGCCAGCTATAGAAAACTTTGTGAGCTGAGAAAATTCTTCTTCTTCCCCTCTCTGTACTTCCATTTTAGGGTACAGTTTCAGCTTTAGCTTCCTTCTTTCCAGTCGTCTAAGGCTGTCACCTTATCTCCATCAAGATCCATAAGCCTCCAGTCACGTGTGTGGTAATACCAGCCTCATAAATATCAAAGGTGGTATTTTGAATATTACACACTTTATTCCTTGTTCCTGATCCGTATTTTCTATTTGCCCTTCTTTACTACTCTCTAACATTCACCTTTGTTGTCTGTCTTTGTTTTCTGTTCTCGTTTGTCTACTCGTTTCTGTTTGTTTTGACCAATTGGAGGCATCAGCATAAGGTCAGAGGTTGGGAGAAAGAAGAGCTTAGGTATTTGTTCCCCATTCTCTTTTTTTTTTTTTTTTTTTTTTTTTTTTTTTGGTGGTGCCGGGGATCGAACTCAGGCCCTTGTGCTTACAAGGCAAGCACTCTAATCACTGAGCTAAATCCCCAGCCCCTGTTCCCCATTCTCTTGCTTCAGGTGAGAAGATATTGCTGTGATGTGAATGTTCAAATTCACGTGTTGAAGCTTAATCCCCACTGCGGTGCAGTGAGGAGGCAGAATCTGTTGGGACATTAACCTAAGTCACTAGGGCTCTGCCCCTCACGAATGCACTAGTGGCTGAAAAAGGGCTGGAGGGAACTACCTTGGGCCCTTTTGTGCTCTTCCGTTTTCTGCAATGTGAGGACACAGCATTCATCTCTTATGCCTTCTATCATCTCTGCCATACAAGGATGCCTAGATGATGCCTTTATCTTGTTCTTTCCAGCTTCCAAATGTGTGAAATAAATTTCTATGGCTTATAAATTACCCAGATGGTGGTATTTTCTTAGCACAAAGGGACTAAGACAGTTACATGCCTGTACTGAAGGCCTCAACTCCTACTCAGCAGTCTGCTTATCTCTTCTTCTGTGTCTCTGACTTTCTCCTAGTTGTGAGAGCCGACCTTCTCCAGGCCTCGGGGTTGTGTGGTGTTCCTTTGCTATCAGTGTTGTGGCGACGGATCCCTTCTTAGTTGTCCTTAATTTAGTGTCCACCTTTGTTAATAGTCTCTTCATTTAAACAGCTTTGACTATCTATTAAAGTATACCATAGTCCTTCTGCCAGGATGCCAACTGTTATATTTCCCATTTCTTAATTTCCATCTCTTAGTTTAAATAGTGTCTTAGTTACTTCTCTCTCATTGCTGAGATGAAATACCCAATACTCAAAGTTAGGGGAAGAAAGGTTTATTTGGCTCACAGTTTGTAGAGGTTTCAGTCCACAGTCGGCTGGCTCCGAGGCAGGGTGGCATGGCAGACAGGCAGAAGGTAGCAAGGTAAGCAAGGAGAAGCAAAAAGGGGCCTAAGCAGCTTCTTCCTGTGCCTCATACCTTATCCAGGCTGCTAGGATTAGGGTGGTGCCAAACAAATCAGTGGATTGATTTAGTGATCACACGCCCTTAATCTCAGCATCACACACTCTAGATCCAGCCACCTCTGATCCAGCCACCTCTTACCACATGAGGCTTTGGGGGGACATCTAGACACAAGCCATAACAAATAAGAAACACAGTCAGGCTTTTGGGATTCCCTGGAGTACCAGAAGCTTATTTTCCCACTTTAGCCAGGTCTCTGATCTGACATCACCTCTTTAAGGAGACCCCCCTAAGTATCGTATATTGTAGAGTAACTCTCCTCAGCAGTCCTGTCTGCTCACCCTGCTCTGATTTCTTTGTGACACTCAGCATCTACTGCCGCTACCATGTGCTTAGCCCAGTAGACTCTATGCCACACATGGGCACATCCTGTGGCTGCTTACTGTTTATCTTCACCAGTGTCTGGGACAGTATCCAGAATGTAGTAAGCACTCAGTCAAGAAATTGGGTTGTTTTCCTTCTTCCAAAGTACTACTTACTCCTTTGCAAATTGCCTTTTCTAAAAGGAGTCACTCGTGGGCCATGCAGGCGCTGAAAACTGTTGGCCAGCCTGGCTGCAGCATGCACAGCAGCTCCTGATCGTGCTGTGGCCGGACGGGGTCCGAGACAGGAATCCCACAGAGGCGGCTCCTACAGGCCTGAGTCCAGAATTGGTGCTGCCAAGTCCCATAGATGTCACAGCTTTAGACTCCACAATACTGGAGAAAATTAGAGGGTTTTCGTTGTTGTTGTTTTTCCTAATTTTACTTTAAAACTGATTCTCTTCTAGATGAAAGTGATTGTAAAGTGAGAAAGTTGGAAAAAGGGGGGATATATATTTAAATACATTTCAGAAAGTAGAGAGGAAAGTGGTTTCTCATGCTCTCACACCCAGGACCTTTGGCTCACTCTCCTGCTCTCCCCAGATGCACTTACCTCATGCCACGTCCATGCTCCCTGCTCTGGACTCCTCTTGTCTTGATCCCCCAGGTGCCTCCTCCTATCTGCCAACTCATCCCTTCCTCTTGCATGCATTGTGAAGAGTGTGAGGCTAGCAGTCTCTCGAGTTTCATTTCCTCCTGCCTCTTTATTTCCTAGTGTCCAGAGAAAGGTGAGTAAAGTCTGTTAGCTGAGAATAGCCTCCTCAAGGTGAGGCAGGGCAGAGGCTGGATAACAGCCCTGTGAGTGACCGGTGGCGGCATCTGTGTGTTTATAAGAGCCCCGTGTGTTTCTAACCAGCAGGCATCAAGGTCTATAATCACATTTTTCTAGGGGCTTTACTCAGCTCCATGCAGGCCACACTAAAGAGCTCATAAATAACTTGCATCAGAAGAAATTGGAAAATGATGACTACACAAATACAAAGAGAATTTTTATGTTTTCCACAACCGAACAGCATTGACAGTTCCTTCTCGTTGGTCGTAAGTCATTGTTCTTCAGAGAGCTGTTGAGACTGTGTGGTGGGGACGAGAAGTTCTATTTGGGGAAGCGAGTCTCATAGCTGTAGCTAAGGTTTTGCAATTTGCTTTTGTCCCTCCTATATTTAATTTTTAATACTCCGCTTCTATGCCAGCAGTGCACTAATTTCCTCTCTGGTATTTGTCCGGCAGGCAGGTAAGCAGGTGAATTCCCAGTATGATACAAGTGACTAATTGATATCCTAAGTTAGCCAACAATCGTTAATGATTTAAAAGCAAGCTTAGTGAAGCCAATGCATTTCCAATTCATATTTAAGGAAGGTAAAAGGAGTGAAATGTACTTGTAGAGAGAGTGGAATTTTTCCTATGAAGGAGTATTTGACAACATGAAGTCAAGCGACCATGTCTGATGTAGGAAGCTTGAATTGTTGCTGGTTAGGAAAACACCCCCATGTCTTTGGAGGAAATTATGAATGTTCCAAAGGACATAAATCTTGATTTGGTGATGATTAAAGAAATGATTAATATTTTCATTAAATGTGTAAATATCAGCCAAAACAAATCAATAAACATGTAAGAGCACCTGGGCTAGATCATACTTCTCTCCGCCCATCTCATTTTCCATACTAACTCTATCATTGAAAACAGTTTGCCAATGGCTAGAAATAACAAATTATCTTGTCACATGATTACAAATATTTGAAGACAGCATTAAAGCAGTTTTTGAGTAGAGAATTTTTTGCAGGTCACAGAAACTTCATATTTATTAAAAACATTAGACTCTCATCTTCATTGTTTTCCAGTCTTTTGTTTTATTGCTACTGTTTTGTAATAGAAAAAATTTATTTTTTATATAGCAATATGTTTTTCTTCATTTAATTTGTGGACTCCCTTTCTGTATCAAATATAGCTTCAACCCATCTGAGCGTTAATTCTTATGGCCCTCTTTCTGTTGAAATATTCAATTATTTATATATTTAATAATTTCTGGAAAGCTTCTGTTTTCTGGTGTGTCCTATTTACCTATTTTAGTAGCCTATAACAGGTCAAATGTGTACTAAGAATGAGCCAATTAATGAACAAATGAATGAAGGCAGGAATAAAAAAGTATTTAGATGTCAGTGCGATCATATGGACTAAAACCAGAACATAGATCCTGAAAACTGTGATTATTTTTAAGATACTTATTGCAAGGCTTGGAAGTTGTTTTTCTAATGAACACTATATTTTCTTTGTTCCAAAAGAAAATCAGAAGGCTTAACCTCAGTGAAAATGATTTTTTTTTTAAATTTGAAACAAAATGAGTGTAGTGATGTGTGACTAAGTCTGAGTGATATTTTCAGGATTAAAAATATTCATTAATAATGGCAAAAGGACCTCCTTGCATAAGAATGAATTCGTGCCCCTTCCCGAGATGCAGAGTCTGCTTTCTGTAACATGCCTCAATGCATTTGATTTGTTTATAGTTTGAAGCTGCTCAAAGCTGGGATGAGGCTATTCCTTTCAAGCCCCATGTTCCCCAAGTCACACTGAAAACCAGAAACTATCTTGGGTTTATGAGATTAAAAATTAAAATAACCTGGTTCCACTAGTAATCTTAAAAACGGACACATGGGTTATAAGTCTGTGACAATAAAGCCCTGAATCTCCAGCCCTGTAGTCTTTTTAAGATGTTTAGAGTCCACTGTTAAATCTAGTACTTTTGAGTTCAAGAATTGAAGTTTTTTTGTGTGTTTGATTTAATTCTCTTGGGAAATGTCACATATTAAAATACAACCATTTAATAAAAATAATGATGGTTGCTAACATTTATTGAGGGTTTAAAATGTGCAAGAAACTCTTCCAAGAATTAGTGTTGCCTCCTTTAATCCTTACAATAACCCAGTGAGGTAGGTGTTAGTATCATTCTATTTTTCAGATAAAAGAACAGGGATTTCTTCCTGTGTAGTTAAAAACTGTCCAGTGTCACAGCTAGTGTGTGGTGGAGAAGGGACTTGGTCCTGACACCTTACCCCTTTAAATACCTGCAGTGGTATAACCAGTATGTTCCAGAAATGTACAAAATGTAATGGGAACTCTTATTTCACTCTTAGCAATTGACTTCAGTCTGCTGCTAAAAAAGCAGTGGCTAAAGAGAGAGTGTAGTACTGAAGCTGGAGACGAAGACTCCAGAAATGGAAGTGGAGGGACTCAAACATCCAGTGTCTGTGTAGTATTATTGCAACACAACCTGACTGGGCCAATCAAAATTTGCAGCTCATTTCTAGCAGTTCCCCACAGGCATTTTTCTCCATCCCCTTACCTGGGATGCCCTCTGCAGCTCTGCAGCTCTTGTCCCTGTACCAGGAAGACGTGGTGCCCTTCAGTGGAAACCTCCACATTCTCCCCGCTCCTTTTGCATCATGGAACACCATCAAAGAAATTATCTTGTCTGAAGACTGTCCGCATGTTATTACATGAGCAATTCACAGTTTAGTCAAAAAGTTAATATTTGTTATCTACAAAAATATAAATAGTATCATTCCTTAAAATCAACTATACAGTTGGAATATAGCCAAGTGGATGTAGCTATTTTTATGCTCAGACGTTTTAGAAAAATAGATATAAAATTTTTGGAGAAAAAAATAGTTAAGGAAGGGCATTTTCATAGCCTTTGCGCCTTGTCTCGCTCTTCCTTGACTCTGAATAAAGGGGATCATCTAGCTTCCATTCTGCAGTGTTAGGGGAATATGGAGTGTGGAGTCTGCAGGACTGAGGCTGACATCTCTCTCCAATTTCTGCTAGACATGTCTGATATTCAAACCCATAAATCTGTCCCAAGTCTTGGTTTGTCTTAGTGTGTTAGATTTTCAGAGCCAGTGGTCTTAAGAGAGCAGATTTAATAGGGGACATTTACAATATTCACCCGGAAGCCAAATGCAGAAGGTGCCGAATGTCCATCTAGGCACTGGAGACCCAAAAGATCCAATCGAGGGCTGGGAGCCCACAGCACCGTCCCATGTAGGTCCCTGTGTGCACATGATGGCTGGAGCCAGGATACAATACTTGCAGCAGAGATGACAACCAGAGCTCCTCCGAAGCAACAGCAGCCATCCTCGATGACAGCAAGGCCCTGAGCTCCTTCCTTGATGAGGACGGCCGAGCCCCCTCCAGAAGAACCAGCCGCAGCAGAGCTTCTCCTGGGAAACAGCCCACCAACTAGCTACGGCTCCCACTCTGCCTTATGTTGCATCAGCAACAACCCTCAGGTGGATCTCGTACACCCAGCATCACACCAACTCAATCCAGCTGGGCGTTCTGGCTCAAGTTGACCATATTAGGTCCACCACACTTAGTTAATTTTTTCATTACTGGAAGAAAATACCCAGCACCCACAAATTAAGGTGTTAAGGTTTATTTTAAATTAAGGTTTGCTTTAGCTCACAGTTTGTAGAGGTTTTAATCCATAGTCAGCTGGCTCCCAGGCAGGGCAGCATGGCAGAGGAGAAACAGTCCATGGCAGGGTAGGCAGGAAGAAGCAAGGGTGAGTTTTCTGGACTTTTATCCCGTCCAGGCTACAAACCTATCAGATGATGCCACCCACACCCAGGGTAGGCTTTCCCATTATCCACAACCAGAATGCTGCTAAACCAATCAGTGGGCTAATCTACTAACACATACCCTTAATCCAAGTATCACACACACATGATCCAACCACTTCTCAACAGCCCCAGCTATGAGCACATGAGACATTGGGGGGATATTTAGATAAAAAGCATAATAGCATTGTTCAACCAGAAGTACATAGTTTATGGTGAAGCATGAGAATTTGATCTCAAAAATCACACATTAAATGTCAGTTCTTTGGGAGGATGGGACAGGAATTCTTAGACTTTCTGTGGGGTTGAGCAATTTATAGAAAGAGGGCTGGACAAGGCCAGACTTTCATCTGAAGAAATTTTCTGATGCAGCAAAAGGATTATTTCAGAATTGATTGCTAGAGAGAGAAAAGTGGGGAGACATACATCAGAGAAATTGGATGGTCTCATGTGAGCATCAAGAAGACTTGGGCATTTACATTTCCTCATCAGGGACCAATTCAGAATATAGCTATTATGGAGGGTGGCTGATGAAACCAAGACTCCTGTGTCACCCTCTGCTACTTATAGAGTATATAAAAGTAGTGCCTTACTGTTTTACTTCATCAGGTGTGAAGTACTTCAAAGAGACAGACTATCAGGCCTATGGCCTGACTTGGTATGATCTCTGAGTCTAAAACACATCCCAGTGGCAGTTAAGAAAATATCCTATAGTTGTTGCTTTCTTTCGTTTTCACAGAGAAACAGAAGTTGAAATGGCTTGTTAAAATAGCTAACCACTTCAGGGGCCCTAAGTAGCTTCTACCAGGCAACAGTTTCATAGGTTAAGGGTAAATGAAGCAGCAATATACAGCTTATATCACCCTTGATGAAGATGTTAGTCTATAGGAGTTTACTGAGCAACGATGTTTTGGGGCATCCCCGAGCCCTGGGCATTGAAAGATTAATCAGATCTTTAGAAATGAAAACCTATGTGGCTGTCTGTAGCAACCATGCAAAACACTTCTCTTGTTTAGAAGGTTTTGGATGGGAAGACTGGAGTCTGTTTATTATATTTTGCTATTTGCCACATCTATTCAATGACCCAAATGCTCCATTTCATGCAGTTTAATCTCAGACCAAATGTCATTAACTAACAGAGAATGACTTCTCTTGATTTTACCAGTTTCCAATTGAAGCTGTAATAGATCCTCATTCTAAGTCTCTGGCCAGCTACTGTGAGAAATCACCATGCTTCACTGTGGGAGAGAGAATCAAGACAAGGGCAGAAATGGTGACTTTGGAGCCCTCTATCAATGAAAAGTGATGATTGAAAAATAAGCAGTTATGGGAAGCAGCATAAAGTATATTACAAAAGAAACAGTACTCATTGTAACTCCATAGCCAAACCCACAGGAAAAAATAAAAGAATAACAAAAAGCTTATCCTTGGTGTTTGGAGAGTTTGGTTATGGCTTCGTAGATGACTTTTCCCTCAGAGCATCACAATACACAGCAGAGCCAGAATTCAGGAAAATTTCAGAGCTGGGCACTAAAGTAAAGGGAGTGACTTTCAACAAAGTTGCCTGCTTTAAGGAAAGGCTTTTATAATACCTATTTGTGATGAGGGGCTATTATAACACATAAAGAAATATGATAAATAAATGAATAAATAAAGGTCAGCAGGGTTTTTGGAAATGGAATTTCTTAAAAACTATTGTTAAGATTACAGGTCTCTGTGGGGCTAGGGATTTAGCTCAGTGGTTAGAGTGCTTGTCTTGCAAGCAGAAGGTCCTGAGTTTGAGCCCCAGAACCAAAAAAAAAAAAAAAAAAAAAAAAAGATTACAGGTATCTGCAAATGGAAAAATGGAAACTGAAGACTAGATTTAGTATGAGGAAAGTAATAGAGAACACCAACAGTTTGAGATGTTGTCCTTTACAAAACTCTCGGGGGTGGTACCATTGTCTCTTGGCCCCTTCCTCGGTGGGGGTCATCCATCATCTTTGTTCACTCCATGGCGGTAAAAAAGATGAGACATGGAACTGGACTTCCTTTTTCATGACTTTGTGTGAATACTTGAATAAAATCCTGGAACCATCATGGAAGCTTATTTTCCTCAAAGCTTCTAAAACTCTTCTTTATGTTATTTGTGTCCTAGTCGCAATGGGGCCCTGCATCAGGGATGATACACGCTTGCCACTCCTCTTTTCTCCTACTAGCTTGAACTCTTACAGAAAGAGTGCAACATAGAGAGACGGTACTCGCCACTTGGAGGTACCACTGTCATCTCGCCCCGACTCCTGGTGCCCCTCGAATGCAGACATTGTGTGTAGCTGCATGGACTCTTTCCCTCACCCTACCTGATAGGGTTTCCTATGGCCACCTCCAGTTTGGGTGTGCCCTCAGCCACGACTTCAGCTATAAATATGCACAAGATTCATTTGTTTCTTCGTTTGTCTGTTTTTTCACTTCATGGGCTGGAGATCTCAGCCACTGTAGCTATTTCACTGCCACGGACTCTCCCAACAGTTCTGAAACTCCCAAGGCATTTGTATGTATAATTAAATTTCAGAAATCATATTTCCTTGCTAATTCTGTCAGTTTTGTTAAGGCGTCCCAAAGCATTATTATAAGAGAAAGTCACACACTCCCAGAGAGTTCAAAGTTGAGATTCCAGCTGGGCCTTTCTGTTTCAAGGTCTAATTCACAAGCTTCCTAGAAGCTGCTTCCCGAGGCTGGAGATTTCAGGAGGAATTGGTGAGTCCCAGAGCTGGGCAGGACTGTCTGCTCTGGTCTTCAAATCATACAGGCGTCAGTTTAAATTCTCTTAGGGGTCACTTCCTAGATGTAAGAGAAGGTCTTGTCATTGATTTCTACAAGAGACAAGGGTCTCTACCACTCTGATTATAGACAGTTTAGTGACGGCAAACCCTTATCTCATGATGTAATTTACTGCTTTTGTACAGGAGGAAAGTTGGGAATGTGGAAATTTCTTTTTTCTCCCAAGAGTGAGAATGGCAGATTCAAGGTAAATTGTGCACGTGGGGAGAGTGTTGGCAAATACGGCAACACAGCCTCTGCCAAGGTATTGCCAGTTGTCCCCGAACCCACTTTGTGTGTTCTCTCTGTCAACACATCCATCATCATGAGGTGAGTAACAGCTGGGAAGGTTCAGGAGCCTCAGTTCTGGTTTGTGTGCAAACCACTCTGTGTGGTCTATGGACAGCAGGGCTCAGCTGTTTTCACATCACCTCTGTAGGCCATTTCTAGCTCTTCGTTGCAAGGTTGGTACGGCTCACCTGTTCAGTGGCCTCCAGGGTCATTTGTGTTTTTATGCATTCTCCTCAGCCCCAAGTTCTGCTTTGGAACCCAACAAACAAATAATAACTGAAGGGGAAAGGCTCTACTTGGCGTTTCTGCCTGTGATACAAACTCCCAAACTCCATCACCTCTGAGATGCACTGGGGCTCACACTAACATCTAATTGGGTTGGGGGTTCAAAATCCCTTATATAATTTCCTGTTTACAAACAGTTTTACAAATCTCAGAGGCAATAGAAATACGTGTTAGAGTTTTAGTTGATTCTCATGTGTCTGTTTTCCCTTGTACCACACAGAACTAAAAATGCGCTTGTTTGCAAAGGCTGAATCGCTAAATGAGAATGGTCACTGTAGATACAGCAGTCCATACATAGCACTGAGCTTCTGAAACCAGGTGACAGGTAAGCAGGCAGAATCATATGTGCAGCTTTTCTCACGTCTCATTTCCTGGCCCAATTCTGTCATAGTCCCCTTATCAGTGGTAGAAAATAGGTCTGTGAGACACTGAGGAGGTCAGATCTTCAAGACGGGTGGTCAGCTGAGTGTGGAAAAAGAGAAACGAGGATGGCACTCAAGTATCTGATTGCAAAGCTTCATGAAAGGTAAAAGTTCCGTGACACATGCAGCACTTGGGGAGACATCACCTCCAGGGCTAGTGCATGAAGTGTGTGGTCTCGTGCTCCTGAAAAATGTCTACATGGACCTCTCTGCTGGGCAGTCTGTGTACTTGCTCCTCTCTGAGCTGCTACAGTCTTCTGGGACTAGTCTGATTCAGTTGGTAATGACTGAAATCTCCATTTCTGGATTCAGAAAATGGGTTTCTGGTACCATTTCTGCTCCTATCTACTACTGTGGGCACTCCAGGGCTGTGACCTTTTTGAAATATACTTCTAAAAATAATTCAATCTGCAAATGATAAAGCTATGAGAATGGTGAACAAGTCCAGGTCATGGGCAAAACTCAGTGTGAGGCACCGAAGAGCTTGTGTTTAGGTTAATGCTAATCTGTTCCTTACCAGCCTTTATATGTGGTCATCCAGCTAGCTACAAGCTAGTTTTCATTTAAGCAAGGAAAGAAATGGAGCTGAATGTTGAGCCAAAATACATATACACTGTGTTTAGGGCACCCCATTTTTGACAAATCTATCTAGTATCTGTACCAAAAGCCATATTGTAGGGTAACATTTGGGATTGGTCTGGACATCTCACGGTAAAGGCAGTGGAGAGACGTGCACGGGTCTGACCCTGAAGGCCAGCACGCTGCTACGCTGGGAACAGGAAGGGCAGAAAGTTCCGTGAACCAAACTCAAGCCTGCAGATAGAGTCGACGGGCAGGGAGGCATTCAGACTGAGTCCACTCATTGCTGAAAAAATCTCACTCACTCTACTCCTCATGAATGTCATGAAACAAGACTGGGATTGAATTTTCTAAACCACAGTGAGGATAGCCATAAGAGAAGAGGTTTGTTTTCAGTGTGCACTTTCAATCTGGTGGTGGAGAGGAGGCCACTGTCACCTGGAATGGGGAAGGTGTGCATGTACAAGTGCCCAGTAAAGTATAATGGAAGCCTTTCTAATAGAGGAAGGGCTAACAGCTTGCTAAAAAAAAAAAAAAAAAAGAAAAAAAAGAAAAAGACAGAGAGAATATGTTCAGCAAGGGAGAATGGCAACTTATCAATCCCTTCAGTGGGGGCCATATTGCTTACAGAAATGGCAGAAACAAATTCTGTTTTCTTAATCTTATTGACTAATTAAATCTCGTTACTTTTCAAAGCCCTTCCCATAGCTAAAAATATTTCAAATAGGGTTACAGAAACACAGCATTGAAAAAGTGTAAGATTGAAAACAGAATACCTAAAATGCTGGTGTCACATTTCCAAGTGGGACTGAGTAAGTTGCTAACCTTCCTTGAACTTTATCTTGCTCATTTCTCAATAGATACACTGGGCCTTGCCGTGTTTATAGGAAGGAAGGTTACCTGGATACAGCAGGTTATTTGATTTGCGTGCCACACAAAA
>PVJO010013662.1:0-50965 GCA_004026905.1 Hystrix cristata
ATCCTTGGTCACGCAAATTGCCCAGATAGCACCCATCATCAGTTTATTGCCATAAACCATATGTACCTCATACTAAAATGTCCAGATAAGTAAATACCAACCCTTCCAGATGAAACAATCCCTTATGGAAAACACGGAGAATTGTAACAGTTCTGAGACTTCTTGAAGTACAGAGCTAAGAGCAAACTCTAAGACAGAGGTTGCTTAGATAGCATAAATATCAATGTCATTCCCAATTTGGTCTCAGTAACCTAATATACAGATGAAACTATTGAGCAGTTTTAAACACTGTCCATAATACAGTGTTTCATTTTTGGGAACTCTTTGAGTATTATTTAATGTTGACCTCTGTATCCTATGAAATCTGTCTTCTTCCAGCTTATGTTAAAGATTTTATGTATTTTTAAGTATTTTTTTCTTGTCTCCACTTTTCTCAGCAGCATATAGTGATGTACTCAAGTAGAGATATTTGAAAAAGATGATGACTATGGAAAAATCAAAATGAAGAGCTTGCGGGCCTGAGTTTTGATTTGGCAATCTAGAATATACCTAGAGGCACGAGCATGAAGACATAATCAAAGAATGAGATGTTAGCAGAAATTTGAAGTAGCTGTTTCCTTCAGGTATGAAAGTTAAATATTACATGAGGTGAGATCTTATAACTATTCTATAAAGTTTTCAAAATAATTTAACTTTCAGATTGGTCTTATTGTTTCATTTAATATCAGTTTGTTTCACTTTCTCAAAAATATTATTGTCACTGTTTGCTCAAACAGAAATATACATATATTGAGTAATAAGATGTAAAAGTTCTAAATGTTTGATAATATATATTTCATGATTTTCTATGGATTTATTTTCCCTCAAATTCAAGTCTAGGATATATTCTGGAGCCTCAATTTCAATTGAGAGTGAATATTTGTTTTCAAATAATCATATACTTTTGACATTAGCAATGTTTTGATGTTAGTCATCTATTGTTCTAAGGTATTTTTTCTGTCCATGACTGTAGCTGCCTTCTTTGGGAAAAAGTTTATTCCCTGCTAACTATGAATTTATGTTTGCAACAGAATACTCCTCTATCTTCATGGATGGCCCAGGAGTGAGACCCTATTCTATGCTGTGTGCAGTCATTAGGCCCATCCATGTGGCCAGGGGTACAAGAATGAGCACTTGACTTGAATGGGACCTACAAGGATGCTTCCTCAGAATTTTGTTTTTTTTTTTTTTTAATTTAAGACTAGTAACAGATACTTTTAACTGATGAAATTGAGAACTGCCAGCAGGCCTTCTCCATCCTCATCAGAGGAGCTGGTCTGGTTTGATATAATTGCTATGAAAAGAGAGATCAACTGACAAGATGGGTAAGGAAATCTATGCTATTCGTGGAGACATCTCCATGACTTTCCTGAGGCCTCACCTGTCCCTGCCTTTCTGAAGTGTTAATTAGGTGAATAAATGAATTAACCTGCTTCCCTAAGCTAAGTTGGGTTTCTATCACCTAAACACAATGAATGACTAATCTGTCATTTAACGCATATTTTACTGTCTCCATTTCTAACCATGTTTGTAGAGATTGACACAACATATTTGAGAAATAAAAATTGTGTCTATCCTGAAAATATGCAAACTTTTTGACTCGTTATTCCATAAATGATACAGTATAGCACCTATTCACTTACCACATACAGTATATTATATATTACAATAATTTAGAGATTATTTACACCCTAAGGGATAATATGTTTAGCTACTAGTCACTGGTAAACAGGTAACTTTCCTCAGATACTTATACCACTGATACAGGGAACTAAGCATCAATGGATTTTGTTACTCATGACTTTTGTTGTGAAATTGATTCTCCACAGTATTCATGTTTTGACTCTAATTAAACTTATTTTGCTTATCTAAAATGTGCAGATCAGACTCTGGGGCTCTTTTTTTCTGAATAATATAAAGTATTTTCAAAATGTAAAATAATTATGCTTGCTTAAAACATTCCAATACTTTTACTCTAGATCTTTGTGTTATGTTTTATGCGTATATATTTCACTATGACTTTGATGCTAACTGGATGTTGATATAAAACTGGACCCAAGAATCTATTTAGAGTTACCCCGTAATAGCATAATATTCTGACCCTTTTCTAAAGAGCCTGAGAACAAAAGTTACCAGAGTCAGGGTCAAGTGGAGAAGATCTCAAGATGGATTTGTCCATCAAATTTCAAATATCTGTAATAATATATATACATAATGTTTAAAAGACAATCATCCACATTTAAATTAATATAAATATTGCATCATCAATTGGACATTCTCAACTTCTACCTACTACCTCTTCTGTATATTGACAATAAGAAACTCTCATACATAACAATTTCTCAATAAGATATCCATGAATATACTTCAAGATACTTACATTTTTTCATAGTTCTTCAACGTAGGCTCATTCCTTTTATCACAAAATGCTTTATAAATGTAAATACAAATAGTTATTGTCCACAGACAGTAAGAGAGTTTGCTCTGAGTATACCAATGGCCAATTGTAGGATTTCGGTCTGCATGTGAGAAACTTGGATTATCCTAGACCTGACATTTTGGAACATTGACTCCCAATTGTAGGGAGTAGGGGTGGTGCTTGATTCCAGAACTTCAGTGGTAGTGGGGGTGTCAGAAATGATTTTACTAACCACTAATCACCCACCTAATTCTCTTCTCAATATCCTCCACTCAGAAAATGGTACTCCTAACACACAGAGCCACCTTACATGATACCAGTCTACGCTAACAAAAGACAAAGACCAAACACAATCTAACATGAACTTTACAAGCTGCATTTAGTATTACTCAGCGTATCTCCAGGAACAAAAGCAGGTTTATGTATGGGGCCAAAGTCACTGGTAAACAGGTAACTTTCCTCAGAGTCATAATTTCTGATATCTGATGATCTCATCATTCCCTTGGACTGCAGAGACCTCCAAATTCAGGAGAAAGAGGGAAAGAAAGGCTAATGAAGACATATCTGCATTTTAATCAACTTGGCCCAGCAATATGAGCCAATATGTATATTTTGTCAATCATGTGACTTAGCCTAGAAGCAAGGGGATACAGGACAGGGAGACTTGAAAATTCAGGCCGTAAAAACTCTACAAAAAAAAAAAGATGGCTTATATTTTATTGACTAGTCTTTCCAAAATAATGAAACGTGATCATTTTTGTAAATGAATGAAGAAATGTCTAGCTACCTCATCTGGCATGGTGCATAGCCTTGTTTCTTCCCAATGTCCTATCTTATGCATTATGTATTTGTTGATAGTTTCAAGGAGTCACCAGTATCACATAACATCAGGTCCCAAGACATTTATGAAATGGGCCCTCTCGCGTCCACTCCAATCTGGACTAGTTGCTGTTTGGTCTCATAATAATTTTGCCCTCGGATTTCGTTTTTCTGTGTTTGTTATTCAAAATTTCTGTTCTGTGTTCCATTTCCTGCTTTACCTGCTAACATTGCTGAATGGTACCCTGTAGCATCCTAGAAATGATGAAAATGAAAAATCTGGAATCCCTCACACATTAAAATTTTTGCTGTCCTCATACTTCATTCATAGTTTGACTAATTATTAAATTCTAAATTAAAATTATTTTCACTGAGGAAGTTGAAGGAATTGGTTCACTTCATTCCAACATACATTTTTATTTTTAAAGACAAACGTTAATCAGAGTCCTAGTCTTCTCTATGTAACAAGTGGAACCTTTTAGGGTCTTTACTCTCAAGCAGAGCTGTAATTTCTTAATCTCCATTTTGTTTTGTCTTCTTTTTTCCTACAACTTCTATTTGTCAGCGTTTACTCATCTAGTTTCATACTCTAAAATTTTCTTGTCTTTTCCACTTTTTTTCTTATTATTTTTCCTAAGTTATTTCCAGTCCTCATATTTCCACTCTTCTTTGAAATATTAAATTTCAGCAATTATATTTTTAATTACAAAATTGTATCCTTTTGATTTTTGTATCTCTTCTATATAATCCCATTCTGTTTCTTTTTTTAATGCAATACTGTCTCATCTCTCTAAAGATAATAGTAATATGGGGGATTCTGTTTATTTTTCAGTTTTGTTTTTGTTGTTTAGTTTTTATTGGATTGCCTGCACTATCTCTATTTCTTCAGGGTTTCTTTCGGAGTCATTTATCTTTATCTCTCTTTTTCAGGCTGAAGATTCTCACCAAAATGTCCCTTGATCCTTATAAATGATCACATTTCAAAATGAAAACTTATAAAAATGGATGGTCTTTCTGCTCTGAGGGGTTTGTTAATTTAAATGTGTGAAAGGAGAATAATAGGGTCATGACCATGATTAATAAGTGGCTCATAAATATCAATACTCAGTTTATTCCTTGAGATGAATCCAAGAAGAATTATCTAGTCCTCGACCTGAGAGGTATGTGTCTAAATGCTTGCATTTGCGTGAGCTACACAAACTTTCACTGTTGCAAACTTCCACTTAATCCCTTTGTGTTTAATTTTGTACCCTATGTTTAATTGCAACCTTTTTTTTTTTCCCTGTTATTATTGAGCTCACAGTTTCTGTAGTAAAATTGCTCTAGCAATACATTTTCCAAAGTCTACTACCTGAAAGTAGGCCAGGAGAGTAGAGTGAGGCTGGGTTTGCTGACTGGACAAACACGGTAAAAAAAGAGGCAGAAAAAGTTTCAATAACTCCTCCGCTCGGCTCCAATTGTACACCTGATTCCTGTGGTGCCTATAAATGCTCTGGAGTTCTGCAAGGTAAAATGCCAACTGTTCAACTACAGACCCTCTGCAGGCACAGCAGATTAGTTCCACTGCTTTATCAGAAACAGTCAGTCTGTGGCCAATTTTTTCATCTCCTTTCTCTTGTTCAGAAACTCATTGAAATCTCCTTTCCACATAGGTTTCATCTCTCATTCTCTTTGTATTTGTAAAGTTTGCTTTAAGGTATTTCTGTATTATCACTGAATAGCATTTCACGAAGTTGAGAGGATATATATGTTCATTTAGAACTTTAGCTGGAGCCCTAGATCTTCATTACTAGGCTGTGCAGCGTTTGCCTGGTAAAATAAATCATGATTGACCATATCAATTCCAACAGTTTACTACTGTACTTTCACAAGTATAAACAATATCCTATATACAGATCCTCATATAATTCTCTAAGAAAAAATTCTTATAGTGGAATTGTTGTGTTAATCTGTATGTATCGTTGAAATGTTGATATATTTACATCATCTTATTTTTGAGAAAGTTTCTTACCATTATGCATAAAGTTGGTTATTGATTTATCATGATAAATATTTCTTTGCAATTACTCTTAAAGATTTCTTAGATCAGAAAACGATGCTGAATTTTGTCAAACATATGTCATTTGTATCTTCAGAACATATATTTTCTTTCTTTTTAATATTAATAAGATGAATTGTTATATATTGCTATGGAAATATCTTTGAATTTGTGATGAAAATGTAACTTGCTTATGGTATATTACTAATTTAAAATAATTTTATTTCTGGTTGTCTTTAAAATGAATTTTTGACATTTATTTTTATACGTGTTTAGTCCGAAGTTATTGCTTTTTTTAATACCACCTCTTAAAATATTTGGTACAACAGTTGTATTCACCTAGTAAAATGAATTGAAAAGTTTTCTTTCCTAGGTTAATCTCTAATTGTGTAATCCATTTAGAACCCACTCATAAAATTCTTGTTATGGGCAACTGTCTTGATCTTTTATTTACCAAAAAAAAAAAAATCTTTAAGCTTTAGGTTCAAAATGGTAGATAAAAATTAAAATGGGTTTGTGATACTAGGAAAAGCTCCACAGGCATCCTGTTTGTGAGGCAACATGAAATACTGAGAAAACTTCTTACCTTGGAATTAGCTCCACATTTGAGTTCTCCCTGTAAAACTTAATGATTATAATTTCTGAGACATATCTAAAATGAAATAATAATGATTAAATTAGAGGCTACCTGTGAAACAGTGGCAGAAAAGTACTATAAATAACATCTTTGATGATATTTATGCTAATCTTTAAAAAATCCTCTCTAAAAAAAGGCTGTGGTATTTTAACAGAGCAGTAAAATATAATGATATACCAAAAAGTTTATGACACAACGTATTCTACCAAGTATTAAAAAAGAAATTCCCAATGTAAAGGGTAAAAACATCTATTTAAGATGCTGAACATAAGAAATAAAAATGCAGACTACTTAGCAGATAAAAATATTTCAATAAATGTGTTTGAAGGCCAAGATTCTTGATAGAGATTTTCAGTTTGAGACTCATTAAAACAGCCTTCTGTGGGCTCGGAGAGGACAGTTACATTGAACAGTCGACTACAGCTGTGTTCCGCACACTCCACCATCCATCAGAATCACCTGGAACTGGTCTCGCCACAAAGACATGATAAATGTGTGAAGTGATGGATATGCTAATTACCGTGATCTGATCACTGCATAATATAATCATGTATCAAAGTAGCGCAACGTATACCATAAATGTGTTCAAAACCATGTGTCATTCAATAAAGGAAGGAAGACGTCACCTGTTAGAATGCAGACTGTAATCCAGACTGGATGCATCAGACAATTTGCATTTTTAACAAGATTTCATGGATTTTTCTTGTCCACTGACAGCACTTCGAAGAATTACTGCTCTAGAGAAATGATTCCTTCCACCAATGAAGTTGATTTCCTGAGATGCAATAACTATGTACAGTAGTAAGGGTTACTATAAATTACATCTCTTTTAGTCACAATTCAGGAGATGATACTATCTTTCTTTTTTCACGTGAGAAACAGTGATGTGATTTGGTCTGAGATGTACAGTTAATATCACTAAAACATTGACTTGGATTGAGAGACTCTCTGGTATGCAGAAAACGTCTAGAATTAAAAAAAAAAGAAAAGAAAAAATGTTTTTCGAAACCCATAGTGCACCTATGCCACCATTTTTCGTGATGACGATCCCTTATGATCAGAGAAATCACCATTTTAGTTAACATAAACCCCAGAGTTTTATATGTAAGTCAAAGAAAACAGAAAACTTGAGGTTTCTTAAAAATATTGTTTTAAGCATGTTGAAAGCAGGGACAAAGTTTTTCTTTTGAGGTAGCACTTACTTGCATGCCTGGTTTAAAACAGAAACCTAATTTTTTAAATAAATAGGTCAATAATTTATTTGTTTGGTATTACTTAACTTTCTTTTATTTGTGCATTATCTTCATTTCTGTAATGAGATATTCTAAAGTGAGATATATTTGGAATGCCAGAAAAACAAATTTAATTATGGTATGTCACCTGAGGGAAACCCACAACACACTAGGAAAAAATGTACTTTAATAACTCAAGAAAGACAATTTTGTTATGCAAAGCAATATGTCTAGCCAGAAAATGATTCCAAGAACAAATGTTTGAAAAAGCTACCTGATCTTTATATTGGTTTTCTCTCCAATTAATGCATGCCACATTGAGACAAAAATAATCATGTTTTAAAAACTGCATTGGTAATGCTCTAGAAAAGTTTTTTTTTAAATTCTCAAAATTTTAATAATTGATTTGGCAGGACATTTTTCTTTCTAACATATAAAAGAGAAATTTTGTAATAAAACATTGCTCAGAGCATGATATAAAATACAGAATTTTTCAAAAACTGTATTTCTGTTTTAAACCCCTACTGTTGTAAAATGAAATAATGATTAAGGTAGTTGTAGAAAAAAATGTATAAAGCATCAGCCATTCAAAATGAATATTGATACAAATCTAAGACCTTTATCTTCAGGGCAGCCATTTTGTATGAGCAGAAAATGCAAAGGAGACAATATTAACTGTACTACATCAAATGGGCAGAATAAGTTCATGTCTTACCAGTACAATGCTGAGTCACTCCTCAGAATCCAGTCCTTTGTAATAGAATTACTCGACAGAACCTGGGATTTACTTGGTATGGAGCATGCTACTAACAAAAATCTTTAGCCAAATAATTGAGGCTTTCACTACAAAAGTTTTCTCTATCCAAAAAGATTATTTTCTTACGGGGAAATTACTGCTATTATATTAGATGCTTCTGTATTACTGACGGGCATTATCGCATTGCTGTACACCATGAATTACCTAAAAGAGAATAGAACACACAGCAATTCTCCTACCTTATTTGAGCAGAGTATTAGCTTCTTATTGCTGCTATAACAAATTTATGCAAGTTTGGTGGTGTAGAACTATTCAAAATTTATTTTCCCACAGTGCTGAAATCTGAAATGGGTCAGCTGGCCATTTTTTATTCTCTTAAATTAGCCAAGGAAGAAGAATATGAAGAAGAAGGAGTGGGGGATGGGGTATAAAGTAGAGCAGAAAAAGGAATCTTATTTTAATTAGAATAAGATTTTTCACTTAACTGTTTGATGATATTCTGAGGAAGACCACGTTCTTTCTTCTTGTGTCATATTCCTTGGATACTATTTTGTAACCAGAGCTCTTGGCATTTTCCAACATACGATACCAATGGGGAATGTAGCAGAGTGAAAGTATGCTCATGCTGTCAGGCCAGATGTCTATGTATGATCACTGAGCTACACCTTAAGTGCCCTTCATCTTTTAGGAGCAACTTTCTCTTCTGTAAATTGAGGACAATAATTATATCTGTGCCATAGTGTTTATGAAGACTGAACGAATGGCCAATTTGTGACTGGGAATTATGTACAACAGCTTTTATCCTGATTAAGCTAAATGTCCATTTATGGGTTAATGAAAAGAGAAAATGAAATCTAGACATAAATGGATTATTAGTCATCCATACAAAGGAAATTGAACCTTGAAGGGATTGCACTAAATAAAAACAAGCCAGTTTCAAAGAATATATAATCACACGATTCCATATATATGAGTTATCCAAAATGGTCAAACTAATGAAAACACGAAAGAGAAGTGTTAATGTCAGGTGCTGAGAGAGACAGAACTGGGGAGGTGCTGCTCAAACACAGAGTTTCAGTCTTGCAAGAAGAAACATTATAAATATCTAAAGTAAAAAATGTTGCTGAAACTTAACAATATTGTACTTTACACTTACAAATTTGTTAAGAAGCTATAGATCTCAGATTATGTGTTTATTTATCAAAATACAAAAGGTACTATTTAGAGAAAATCTTATTTGTTAGCAAGTGTGGTACTTCTGCCACTTCTTTCACCTTTCACCTAGCATATCTTCACTTTGAACCCTACTGGTAGAAAATGTATTTAACCTTCAAGTCCTAGATTCAGTGCTGTATTCTCCATCAGTGCTATATGTTGGAGAGTGCCATGAGCTCTGCCCATGAAGTAGTATCCAAGAAATATGACAAGGAAAAAAAAGAAAAAGAAAAGAAAGAAGGAACATGGTTTTCTTCCAGAGTATCATGAAAGAGTTAAGTGAAAACTCCGTAAAACCAAGAAGTAAGAAAAGGTGGGCCTTCAGTATGATCAACTGGGATTCATCCCAGAGATGTTAGGATGATACAACATATGTAAATCAGTACACAGGACACAAAAGGATGAAAGACAAAATTTATCAGTTTATCATCTCAATAGATTCAAAAAAGGCATCTGATAAAATTCAACATATTTTTATCATGAAAACATAACAAAGGCCATAGAGAATAGCTGCCAACACAATGAATGAGAAAAAGCTCTTTCTAAGATCTGGAAAAAGAAGACAAGGATGCCCAGTTTTCCCACCTTTATTCAGCATAGTTCTGAAAGTTCTAGCAAGAACAATCAGGCAAGAAAAAAACACCATCCCAATTGGAAAAGAGGAAGTGTTTTCACTGTAGAAGACATGATTTTATATGCACAAAACCCACAAATAACCCATCAAAAAATATTACAATATACAAATTCAGCAAATTTTCAAGATAGAAAATCAGCATACAAAATCAGTGCATTGTTATATATCCATAACAAACTATTTGAAATACAAAATCGAAAAGTAATGTCTTTTACAATAGCTAAAACATGTGAAAATACCCAAGAATAAATTTAACCAAAAATGTAAAAGTTCATTACAATGAAAAATATAAAACATTGATGAAAGTCAGTGAAGAAGACACCAAAAAATCAAAAAGATACTCAGTGTTCATGCAGATTCAATGCAATCACTCTCAAAATATCAATGAACTAGAAAAAAAACCTAGAATGTACATGAAGCCATAAAAAAATGCCCAAATAGCCAAGTCCATATCAAGCAAAAAAACAACAAGGCAGGAGGTATTGCATTATCTGAATTCAAAATATACTATAAAGCTGTAATAATCAGAACAGCATGGTACTGGCATAAGACCGGACACATAGACCAAGAGAACAAAATAAGAAGCCTAGAAGTAAACTCACATATCTACAGTTGACCAGTTTTTGACAAAAGTGCTAAGAACAAAAATAGGAGAAAGAAAAAAATAATAATAAAAAATAGGAGAAAGAACAGTCTTTCCACTAAATAGTGCTGGGAAGAGATTCCACAGGCAAAAGAATGAATCTAGACCCTCATTCCTCGCCGGTTATGAAAATCAACTCAAAATGGGTGAAACACTTAAATACACAACCTGAAACCACAAAACTTCTAGAAGGATACACAGAAGAAACACTTCAGGGAATTGGGATAGGCAAAGACATTTTGGATGACATCCCAAAAGCACAGGGAAAAAAACAAACATAGAAAATGAAGTATATCAAACAAAATGCTTCTTCACAATAAAGGAAACAATGAACAGAATGAAGAGACAGTCTACAGAATGGGAAAAAACATTTGCAAACTATACTCCTGAAAAGGGGTTAATACGCAGAACATGAGAAACTTAACAAATTGGTAGCAAAAATAAATGTATTAATTGATTAATTAAAAATGAAACTATAGACTTAAAAGACGTTTCTAAAAATAAGACATAACATGGCCAATGTATGTATGAAAAAAATGCTCAGCATCACTACTCATCTCAGAAATGCAAACCACAGCCCCAGTAAGACAACGCCTCACCCTAGTAAGCACAACTATTAGCAAAAAGACTAAAGATAAAAGTGCTGGCAAGGATGTGGAGAAAAATGAACCTTCGCACACTGATGATTGAGATGTAAATTATAAGGAGCTGTTGTGAAAAACCGAATGTAACTGAGTTACTTTCCTCATTGCTGAAACACAATACCAAACACCCACAATTTAAAGAAGGAAAGGTTTATTTTGCCTCACAGTTTTAAAAGTTTCAGTCATGGTCAGCAGACTCTAATGCATATGACATGGTGGAAAGGCACAAGCAGAAGAAAAGCTCCTCACATCATGGCAGCCAGACGGCAGAGAGAAAATGGATGAGCTGGGGAAGGAGTCAAACCCTTCTAGGTCACGTCCTCAGTGACCTGCCTCTGGCCAAGCCCCGCCTCCTAACAGCCCACTTAGCTATTGAACTCACCAGGGACAAAACCACCGATGAGTATGGTGCCCCCATGAACCAAGCACCTGCCCAAGGCCTCCCCTCTGGCACATGAGCGTTTCAGGGGAGAGTCTAGATCTAAATCACAACAGTATGCAAGTTCCTTAAAAAAATTAAGAATGAGATTATCATAAGATCCCAAAACCCCAACACTGTGCATATAACTATAGGAAATGACCTCAGTGAGTCAAAGATATTTTGCTCTCCTTGGTCATTAGAATACTATTCACACGATACGGTAAGTGAAAACAATCCAAATGACTATCCCCAGATGAATGAATAAAGAAAGTGTGGTGCACATACACAGTGGATTACCACCCAGCTGCAAAAACAAAACAAATACAAATAACAAATGAAATCTTGTTATTTGCAACATGGATGGAACTGAAATAACCAAGACCAGACAGACAAGTACCATACTCACTCATATGTAGAATCTAATAAAGTCGATCTAACAGAAGTGGAGAGGAGAATGTTGGTCACCAACGGCTGGGGAGTGGAGGGGAGAAGAAGAGATGTAGATTCATCAAAGATTCCGAAGTTACAGTTATAATTGTATAGAAATAAGAAGTTACAAAAAAAAAAGAGAAATAAGAAGTTCCAGTGTGCTGTTATATGGCAAACTATAGATAAGGGCAATATACTAGACATTTCAAATAGTTAGAAGAAAGTATTTTGAGTAGTTTCACTAGCAAGAGATGATAAATGCTTGAGGAGATAGATATGCATAACTTGACTTTGACAGTATACAATGTACACATCTACTAAAGCATTACAAGACATTCTATAAATATGCACAGTTTTTATGCCCTATATTAAGGTTTTCTGTCAATTTTTTTAATTTTAAAAAGGGTAGATACCAGAACTCATTCTTCCTATCAAGCTATAGCAATGCACTTATTGACTGATCTATCCCCATCTCTCATGCCCTATTGTCCCCATTCTCTGGGAACCACTGTGCTACTCTCCACTTCTATGAGATCAGTCTCATAAAAATGTACAAATATTATGTGTCAATAAACCATTTTTAAGATTAAAAAAAAGAAAGCACGGAGAACAGAACACTCATCATAATGAGAAGAACAAATGGGAATAATGGCATTAAATTCCTTAAATTGTGTGAAACCAAAGTGGGAGTATCGGGACAGGTCCAGCGGGCACAACAAGTGGGCAACACGGCCCCAGCCAGCCCTGTGGAGCAGGTGCATCTGCTCGACAACATTGAGACCAGCTGAAACTCAGTGATCTGGGTGTATGTTGGTATAGTTGAATACAAGCACAATTGCTGCAAGCAATTAGATGGTAGAATTAAATTATGCTTAATGGTGTTATATTTATATCCAATTGAAATTGAATGTAATTAAATAAACCACCATAAGAGATTGACATGAGCAGTTCTCATGGCTTCCTTTTTGGCACGCTTTATTAAAGAAAACAAACAGGTGGCAAACGAGGGCCATGAAGCATCAGTCTATTCGTTCCTCATCCCTGCAACTTGCTGGGTGGGTGACAAAGAACAATGAATGCGTACGATTCCGTGACATACTCGTGAAGAAGGCCGTCTCACTTGGGAGGAAAGGGGTCAGTGATCTCTGAGAGTTCCCAAGTCTGAAACTCTGTTTGCCTTTGTAAGACTTACTTTAACCAAGAGGATGTGAGCAGTAAAATTTTAGACTACTAGAATATAATCAGTAGCTAGAAGTGAAAATATTAACAACATAGTAAGATTTGCATAGCAATTGATTTTATACTTATTTCCTGCACTAGAGTGCCAGTATCTTAAGAGCATGAGATGTTAGGCTTTCCCCATGGTCCAAGATTCCCTTTTCCTGAATCAAGGAAGAGTGGCCAGGACACAGACTCCTCATGCCCTCGGAGTCTAGGACTCAGGGAGGGACAGTGACAAGTTTTCATTAATAACTTCAATGCAGGTTGTCGCCCCTTAATCTGGCACCTTTGTTCTTCGATGCTGCTTACTGCCTGGTACAGATGGGCTTCAGCTGAGACCTCCTAGAGCTCAAAAACTGTTATCCACAAAGGGAAAAGGAAGAGAAAGAAGAGCTAAGAGACAGATAAAGGAAAACCAAGCCAGCAGCACTTTTAGTCCTGTGGAATAGCAGCTGCACTATAACAAGCAGTCATAAAGTGGTGACGGCAATGCAGATTTATACCCGTCAGCAGGAGAACATCCAGAAAATTGCCTTTGTGGGGTGGACAAGACAGAGTGCATGAGTGGGTGCATTTGATGCACCAGTGGTAGGTTACTGTCTCCAGGTGATTAGCATGTGAGAAGCAGCTGTCCTCCGGGCAGCAACGTGGAATGCATAAAGAATCACAGTCCTTACAAAGCTTTGCTAGAGATCCTTACAGTGTTAAGAAGGCCTTCATTAAGACCAGATGACAAACAACGCAATAAAAAGAGGAGCGAAGGTGGAATCTGCAGCTAAAAATGCTGGCACTTGTGCTTTGAGTATATTTGTTCCCAGCATCCTCAAAAGTTCACTGGATTTTAGGTCTGAGAGTCTGTTTGCCTATATAAGGCTTGTTTTAACCAAGAGGATGTCAGCAACTAAAGGAAAATAAATCAGTAGATAATGGTGAAGGTAACGAGAATATAGCTTTGTACGATATTTACCATGTGTGTGTAACATATTCCTTGCACTACAGGGAAAACATCTTGAGGGCATGGAAAATGCTGAATCTATCGTGGACTCTGGAGGAATTTGTGCTTATAATCTGGAAGATAAAACCACAGAGAAATGTGAAAGCTCCTGTATGATAATATCTAGGGCTTCTTGATGAATTTATACTGAGTTAGAGTCTATGGATAAGCTTGTTCTTGAATTATAATCAGTGCATCTTTGCCATCTGGCACTTCTGGCTGAGCAGAGATCTTTCTCGAGAAAGTGAAAAGTCAATGGGAATAAATAGCAGCTTGTGTCCACTGTGATAGCATAGCATCATTTCTGGGCTTTCATCTGCTGCCACCACAGTACCTGGGAAAGGAATAAAACACAAAGACAGAAAAATAGCACCAATCATGGAGCACAATGATACTAAGGATTGGATAGGGGTTTTATCAGAAGGCAGTAAGTACTCACAGTTGGTTAGTGGTGAAATGATTTTGTTTATCCATTGCACACCACCGTTTTCATCCACGCAATTTTGTTTATGCTGTTCCTTGCTGCCTAAAATCTCTCACACTGGCATTACAGGGAAATTCAGCCCATACTTGAGTCCTAGGTCAAATAGCATCTCTTCCATAAAGTTTCCCAAATCAACGAGCTGACAGCAGACATATGATCACTTTTTTGACACAGCTCCTTATCTGTATTTGATTTGTGGGGGTGCTGGGGATGGAACTCAGGGCCTTGCACTTGCTAGGAAAGCTCTCTACCACTTAAGCCAAAGCCCCAATTCCCTGCTCCTTACCCATATATCTCTATGTTAGTGGCTTCTGCTCTCGGTGTTTGGGTCTTTTCTCTTTTCTATCCACACCATCACTGGGAAGTCATCTCATTAAGTCCCAAGGGCTTCTATCTCATCTATACTTAGTTAGCTGCCTTGTTTCTCCCACACTGACCTCTCTGATGTAGTCAACTATCTATATTATATTTACGCATAGATATTAACAGAAGTCTCAAATATAAACAATATAAAACTTCAACTGTTATCCTCTCGAATTATCGTCTCCTATTTTTCAAAAGGAAGGAATGAAGGAGGGAGGAAATGAGGGAGGGAAAGGGAAGGGCAGGGAAGAGAAGGAAAGGGCAGGGAAGCGAAGGGAAGGGCAGGGAAGCGAAGGGAAGGGCAGGGAAGCGAAGGGAAGGGCAGGGAAGCAAAGGGAAGGGAGGGAGGAAAGGGAAGGAAGGAAGGAAAGGAAGGAGGAAGGAATAGACAGATAGATGAGAGATAGATAAGAGAAATGGAAAAAAGAGGAGGAAGAAATGCTATCTTTGATTCTTCACTTTCTGTTATACCACATAACCAATGTACTCTGAGGGTCAGCTGTCTTACAAATGCATCGCAACTGGTACTCTTACCATTCCATCATTGCCCAAGCTTAAACCGTCTTTTTCTCTAGTCTAGATCCCTGCAAGAGACATCTCATAGATAATCTGGATTCCACTTGAGTTTTTCCTGCAGAAAACGTGGGATAATTCTTTTAAAACTGAACTATGTGAATGATACACATTAATTTAGCTTGATTATAGTAACCATTTCACTATGTATATGTATCTCTATCCAACCTCTCATATACTTTAAATAGATGCAATACTATTAATTTATAAAAACTTAAATTAGGTAGGTATGCCTGCACTCAGAGCCATCCATTCCCAAGTCCCGTACACCAGCCTGTAAAGTTTCGCATTCCTTACCCCCATGGCTGTGTTCTAAACCTGACTTCTCTTCTCACATCCATTTATCTCCCCATATACTCGCCTTCCTCCTATTCTTTGACACCCTGACTGACGGCCTTTGGACTTGTTGCTCCTCAACCATGAACACTTTCTCCTGCGTCCTCCCAGGGCTGGTGCCCTCAGGTCATTTAGGTCTCTGTCACATGGACCTATCTTCTGAAAGACTTTTCCCAAACAGTTCCAAAACCTTCCCTGGCTCTGTAGATTCTTATTCCTTTACCCTACTTTCTTCTTTCCATATGATTTGCCTTTATCTAGCAGCATACTACATATTAACTAATTAATTAATTAGTTGTTTTTATATCATCTTTCTCACTCCTTTAGAATATTAGCTCCATTAGGGTCAGAGCTTTGCCTTATTGGCTTTGATAACCCTGGTATCCAGACTAATGCCATGCTCAGAGTGGGCACACAATACATATTTGGTAAATAAATGAGTGGATTGTTAATGAATTTTCTTTGAAATATATTCATTTTAGTCTAATGTTTCATAGTTATTTAAGTATGTGTATCATTTTCCCTGGAATACTATCACCTTCTCTGGGAGCAGGAAAGGTGACCACCCGTGTATCTTATATACAATGTAGCACATAGTTTAGTATTTAATGGTGCAGAAAAATTACATTCTTACTGAATCAATTAATTAGTATATATGGGAATAATGATTAGATATTTCACATTTTAAACTAAGAATGTTGAAAGTTGAGAGGTAAAGACTGTGGATTATTGTTTTATAGGTTCTGGTAAAAAAAAAATGGCATAGCTATCTAATCATTAAGAGTACCATCCTCTTGAAAATATAGAGAATAATTGAAACTGCAACATTATGCCTATAATACATAAAAAAAGTAAAAACAAGAGATAAATTTAGAGATCATTACAGTAGGCTAGATGAAAAATCATGAACCTCACATAAAGGAACAATACCAAAGAGATCAAAGAGAAACAGACACAAGCGGTTCTTTACAGGGCTAATGTTAGTAATACTTAATTGCTTTGCTCACAAATTAGAGGGGGAACTCATAAACAATGAATCAAAGCAACCTTAAAGTTGTGTATCCAGATAACAAAGAAGACAACTTGTCTAAGATGCTACAATTTAAAATGATGGGTGGATGTCGACTTGGAGAGCTGGAAAAGTAAGGAGCAGTATTCTGAAAGAAAGGAAACATTTCTGATCACTGTATTTTATTTTGCGTAAACAGCCTAAGCTAAATGGAATCTACCACAGTGTAGTTTTCCTGTGTTGGGCTTCATTATAACTGAATATTTAATATTGGCATTCTACTGTTTCAAAAAATCAGCAAGGACGCACATAATATTAAATTCTGAAATTCTTCTCTCAGAAAAAGAAAAAAAATCCGCTGCTACAAATTATAGAAGGAAGTATAAAGAGACCTAATTTAATTTTATAGTCACTAAAATGGAATCCAGGATACTTGAGTTGCCAAGTTTGTATGTAATATAACAGTGTATCTAAAACAAACAGTTTTGAATTTCCCAATGAATGACATAAATAATTTGAAAATGCACCAAAAACACTCTTTCCAAGAATGATGAATCTTTTAAACCAGTGCTGTCATAGAAAATTAATTTGTGAGACGATGTATCAACCTCCAAACATCTCTGTGGTGTTTTAATAATAACCTTTCTGATATACTTACAAATTTTTATTTCATGTAGCCTCCATCTTATGGGTAACTTCTCTGCAATATCATTGTCCAGGTAAAATTAATGAAACCATAAACATGTATCTTGAGTTTTATTTTGTTTAATCCCTGGCACTTTAATTTGACAAAGAATGAATCCATTTTGGCCATATCACAGTCCCAGAGCTGTGTTTTTACTTAAAAATTTCTCTCCTCACCATTCCTTTTTGCTCCTGCCAATATTCTCCACCTGCATTCTCAAACTGTCCTCCAAATGTTAAAGGAAATTGCCCTTATACGTACCTTCTTACTTCGGCAGTCCCTTTTCTAAAACCGAGTTTCTAAAATGTGTTCCCTCTGGTTAGCAATATTCAGAGTAAAAACCATTCTGATAGTTTGCAATAGCAGGTGCAATTTATGCCATTATATCAAATACACCTTACTTAGGGTGAGATTTCAGCAACATCAAACAAATCCTCTATTATATAATTCACGAGGTCCAAACAATATGGAATTATATGTAAGAGTGTCATGATTTCCGTGCTAGCCCCTTCATTCAAGTGATGTCACTACACCTGAAAGATATCTTCAGACACCAAGAAGATGGCATATATTACATGAATTACTATCGATAGAAAATGGAGCAGGGACTGGAAAGTAAATAAAGTGTCCTCACACTTCATAAAGCTAAAACTGGAAGGGAAGGTAGGTCATTATATCATTAATTTCTGTTCTGCATAGCAACACAGTGTCAGATGCTCCATTTCTTCTTCTTTGGCAGGTGAATTTGGAAGTTGACAACATTTTACACAACATTTTTGATGATTCATAAGCACAAAAATAATTACCAAATTAATTTTCACTCAGAAACCAAATTAATCATCACTCAGAAACTTTTATAGACCTAAATATTAGAAGTTCCTTAAGCAAGTTGTAGTTCCTCGGTATGGTTTGAGCAAATGAAAGAGAAGTTGTAATGAAAAATCATCTTTCAAACTTGCTACCTCCTAACAAATCCCATGCACACAATAAGTGACTTAAGTTGATACATCAAATATAAATATCTTTACTCCACAAGCCAAAGGAAACTATTCCTATGATCTAAATATGGTCTCACCTGCATGAAATAACTGAGGAAGATGCTGATAACAGCAACATCAGATGAGTTGTCCTTCCACCTGGCAAATCATCACTAATCACCTTGCTCCTGGGCATCCCTCCCCCCATCCCTCCCTCCTTGACCCCAACCCCAGAGCCACTTGTGACTGGATCATCTGTACCTAGGTCAGGTCACAGATCCCTTCTTTATCATACCAGCAATGTGTAGTCCACTTGGATAAATTGATACATACTATCTGAAAACTATTCCACTTAGTTCTTACATTGGCAGGAAGTTCATCTGGGCTCATCAGACAGTAGGAATCAAGGTAGAAAATTATGAGAAACAGAATTCTTGAAGAGCCTCAAGCCATGTGAAAAAGAACAATCCCATCCCAAATGCAAATTAAGGAGAGAAATCATAAATATCAGAGTGGAAATTAATGAAATTGAGACAAAAAATACAAAAAAAATTTGATGAATTGAAGAGTTGGTTCTTTGAAAGAAAAAGCAAAATAGATAAATCCTGGGCCTAACTTACCAAAAGAAATGGAGAAAAGACTCATATCAGCCAATCTCCTTGATGAACATAGATGCAAAATTCCTCAACAAGATATTGGCAAATAGAATGCAACACATTATCAGGTGGATCATTCATCATGACCATGCGTGGGCTTCATCCTGGAGTTGCAGGTGGGATGGTTTGACATATGCACATCAGTGAATGTAATATACCACATAAACAGAAGAACGAAAACCACATGATAAAAGACTTGACAAAATCCAACATCACTTTATGATAAAAAACCCCGAAGAAAGTACATATAAAAGATCTTACCTGAATCTGATAAAGCTATTCATGACAAACAAATGGCCAACATCATATTAAATGGGGAAAAACTGATATCTTTCCCTCTAAAATCAGGAAAAAGACAAGGATGCCAACTATTACCACGTCTGTTCAGTATAGTACTCAAACATTAGCCAGAGCAACCAGGCAAGAGAAAGAAATAAAAAGGACCCACATAGGAAAAGGAAGAAGTCAAATTATCATTACTTACAGATGACATGATACTCTACACAGAAGAGCTAAAGAATTATACCAAAAAATCTGAGAATTAATAACCAATTTCAGCAATGTAGTAAGATATAAAAATCAATACCACTCATGTATACCAACAGTGAACTCAATTAGAAAGAAATTATAAATCAATACCATTCAAAATAGCATCAAGAAAAATTAAATCCTGGGGAATTAACCTAACCAAGGAAGTGAAAGACCTCTACAATGAAAACTACAGCAGTCTGAAAAAGGAGATTGAAGAGATAATCAGGAAATAGAAAGAAGTCCCCTGCTCCTGGATTGGTAGAACTAATGCTGTCAAAATGGCCAAAACTGATACATAGATTTAATACAATCCCAATCAAAATACCAATAGCACTCCTCACGGAACTAGAGAAAACCATCCCAAAATTGATATGCAATCAGAAGAGACCCAGGATAGTAAAAGCAGTCCTGGGCAATAAAACCAAAGCAGGAGACGTCACAACCCTAGATCTCAAGTCACACTACAAAGCGACAGTGACAAAGACACTGCAGTATTATACTGGCAACCCACCCATGGACCAGTGGAACAGAACAGAGGATGCAGAAACGCCTCTGGACATGCTCAGGTTTTTGATTTTTGACAAGTGACCAAAATGACATGTTGGAGAAAAGATTGCCTGTTCGACAAATGGTGCTGGGAAAATTGGCTATTTACAGAGGAATGAAGCTGGACCCTTATGTCTCACTATGTATGTTATGGCTTGTGTCTACATGTCCCCCCAAAGCCTCATGCAGTCATAGGTGGGGCGTTTTCAGAAGTGGATGGATCTAGAGAGTGTGATTACTAAATGGTCTGCTGATGGGTTTGGCATAGCTCTGCTGGAATCAAGGGTGTGATACTAGGATTAAGGGTGGGAGTGCTACCCACCCTAAAGGCGGTTAGCCTGGATAAAATATAAGGGACAGAAAGAAGCTATTTAGGTCCCTTGCTTACCTGGCTGCCTCCTGCCTGTCTGCCATGCCAACTGCCTTGGATTCGGCAGATTGTGGACTGAAGTCCCTAAAAACTGTGAGCTAAATAAACCTTTCCTCCTCTGACTTTGCATGTCAGGTATTTTGTCTCAGCAAGGAGAAAAGTAACTAAAACAATGCACTAAAACTAAAACCAAAATGGCTCAAAGATATAAATATTAAAACATAAACAATGAATATACTGGAAGATAAAATAGGTAAAACCCCTGAAATCATAGGTGTCAGCAAGGACTTTCTGAACAGAACTCCAACTGTGTAAGAAATAACAGCAAGAATCAACAAATGGGATTATATCAAATTAAAACGCTTCTGCACAGCAAAGGAAACAATTAGTAGAGTGAAGAAACAACCTACAGAAAAAATATTTAACCAGCTAGTCCTCAGATAGAGGACCAATACCTAGAATACATAAAAGACTCAAAAAGATTAAACCACCCAAAATGAAAGACCCAACCAAGAAGCGGGCAAGTGAAATAAATAGACACTCTCGGAAGAAATACAATGGTTCACATATGAAAAAAATGTTCAACATCTCTAACCATTAGAAAAACTCAAATTAAAGCAATGCTAAGATTTCTTCTTACACCAAAGAGAATGACCATCATCAAGAAATCAAATAATAACAAATGTTGACAAGGCTATGATGAAAAAGGGATCATCCTCATTGTTGGGTGGAATGTAAACTAGTATGACCATTATGAAATCAATTCTTCCTCGAGATTCCTCAAAGAACTAAAACTAGAGATTCCATTTGAACCAGCTACCTCTTTTCTAGGTTTCTTCCCAAAAGAGTTAAAGAAATCATACCAAAGCAATACATGCATATCAATGTTTATAGCGGCACAATTCATAATAGCTAAGTCCTGGAAATGGCTTGTATATCAACAGACAATTGGATAAAGAAAATACGGTATCTTTATGTAATGGAATACTACTCAGCTATAAAGAAGGATAGATTTGAGACATTTTTAGGAAAATGGGAGCACCCAGAAAAAACAACATCAAGTGAAAAAAGTCAGATGCAGAAGGTTTAATACCATATAGTATCTCTTATTTGAATAAAGCAAAGTACAAAAAAAGAACAAAATAAAGGACTGATAGAAGGAAATGGGGAGATAGATCATTTGCAAATGTAAAGGGTCCAGGAGACCAAGGGCATGGGGAGGGGGTGAGAGCAAGGGGAATAAAAAGATTTAAAATGTGTCATGTACAGATACCAAATACCCACAATGAATGTAATCCTGATATGTCATAAGCATGCACTAAAAACAATAACAATCAGAATGAAAATGGGGAAAGGAGATTTAGAGACAGAGGGAGGGAGACGGGTAGGATGGGAAAAGGGATTAAAAAATAATCAAGCTAAAGAAAAAAATCAAACTGTGTTATACCACAACTGTATTTTCTGTTTTTTGGGGGGGTTTTTGGTGCTGGGAATGGAACTCAGGGTCTTGTGCTTGCAAGGCAAGCACTCTAACTGCTGAGCTAAATCCCCAGCCCCAAGCTGTGTTATGTACATGAACCTACTCCCTAAAATGATATTTTGTGTACTGAAAACACGTACTAATGAAATTTTAAAAAAGAAACAAGATTCTCAGGGTACAATGTGATGAAACGCTGGTAGAGCTTTTTCACACACTTATTAAATAAATAAGTTACCACATGATCCCCAGATACAACAGCAAACACCTTCAGATGCTTACTAACAATTCTGGTCCCGAAGTTAAGCCCAGCAGGAAATACGAGTTATGGATTTCAAAAGCCAGCACACGCTCTTCTTGAAGCTTAAATTGGCAGAGTGCTGTGTAACTTCCAGCCCTTTTCTGTAACTGCAGACACAGTGTGAAGGTAATGTGGAGACTCTATGTGACACCAGTAGCTGTGCTGAATGTCCTGAAGAAACAAAACTGTGTGCTCCTGGAATTCCTCACACTTTCTCGAGAATTCTAATAAGAATGTCAATGTGATGTCTCTGGTTGATTGAATGAACGCCGAACACTGTTATGTTAAAGTTCTAATGATGCTTCTCCTGTAAGTGATGGATTCGATTTACAAAGATTCCTAAAAACTTATAAAAGGCAGAGTCGTGGTCCAAAGTGTGAAGGATACAACGTGGGTACAGCAGCAAGCTGCAGGCTCCTATAGGAAAGACATTACATAAAATATAAGTTAGTCAAATGATAGTAATCAATGCAGAGAAAAACAAACCGTGGAAGAGGACAATCACGTTGGAGAAAGAGGTTTGCAGGTAAGTGGGCTTCCAGGAGCAGTTTCACTGGAAAGGAGAAGGCTGACTGGAGTGAGGAAGATGTCTGTGCAGGAGCAGACAGGAAGCGGGGGACAGCAGGTGTCAGTCTCGCGGCAGAGCCAGGAGCAGTATGCTTAGCAAGAGCCCAGAGCCGGGGCAGGGGGCATTGTGGGAGGGAAGGAGAGTGTGGGGAAAAGAAAAGAGGAGGGTCTCACAAGCATTGGCTTTTACTGTGAGTTGGATGGTAAGGAGACAGGAGACAGGTTTTCAAAAAACCTCTTGGGTGCTGGGCTAAAAATAGACAAGAAGGAAGCTCAAAAACAGAGGACACCTGAGAGACTCTTAGACGACAGGGTGGCCTGTACCAGGATTTTAGCAACTGACTACAAATAAGGTGTCGTATTCTGAATATATTTGGAATACAGAGTCAAAACTGTCATACTGACAAAATGGATGTGGGAGGCGAAAGAAAGAGAAATCAAGAAGGACCCCAAGGCTTTGCCCTGGGACCCAGGAGATGGGGGTGGACATTCAGAGAGGTAGTGCCCTGATGGGGGTCACTGGGCACAGGCCAGAACAGGACAGATGATCAGGACAGACAGTGCTGTGGGGACTGTCACCAGGCAGTTGTCATTGCTGAATGAGGAGATGTCGAGGCGAGAAATACACGTTTGGTTGTCACATGAATGAAAACAGTTTTGAAAACAAGGACACTGGGTGCGATCCCCAAGGTGGACATGTAAGACAAAAGTCCCTTGCACTGAGGCCAGACACTCAATAGTCAGAGGATGGAAAGTGGAGAAAGAACAAGCCCAGCAGGTTGGAAGAGATGACTGTCGAGGTGACAGGGAACAGGCAAGTGCAGAATGAGTCATGGAAGCCAAGTGGAGGAAGTGTTTTAGGGAGAGAGAGATCCGCTCTGTCTCACATGTTGCCATATCTCTAAGAAGGTATATTAATGCTTACAGGAGCTTGCAGGGCTGGGGCAAGTCTCCTTGAAAGACCAAACATGCTCTGAATCAGATTTAATGCAGAACACAGACGTTTACATGATCAGCCTACAATGGCAGCCCACGGAGTCAAATGTGGAAGAGTGCAAAAGATCTACCCACGCACGAGAGATCCAAAAGCTCCAGCCGAAGACCTGGCACCCATGGCAACGTCCACCACAAGTCCGCTACTTGAGAAATTGAAGATGAAACTGGAGTGAACGGTAGAATATCCTAGGAAAGCTGTTAAAATTTTGATGCTCTGGATTTATCCCCAGAAATCCTGAAGTTTACTTGATTTGGGATGGGATACAAGCATCTGAAATCCTACCAGCCCTCCATCAGAGTCTGTTGAAGAGTACTTTAAATTCTTAGCACACATCTTTCATAGTAACAAACAACCATCCTCCAAGTTTTGAGGGTGTGGTGAATAAAGGGAATAAACAAGGGGAGGATCTTTAAACTCCCTGAGAAGGCGGCAGTGTGATAGGGTATCTGGCTAGAGTATTTATCTTCGTAAAATTCTTAGGATTTTACCTTAAACAAGCCTGTTCTAACTGACCTGTCTCTAAACAACTCTGTCCTTTATCTTTTCCCGGTTCTTCAAAATCTAACTTAAAGTTTTAATATTTAAATTTAATCTAACTTAAAGTTTACATGGACTTAGACTATCAGGGAATGTGTATTCAAACTACAACTAAAACATAATTTTTATTTATATTATCTGGTTGAGCAGAAACCGGAACACAAGGGTAGTGCATCCTTAGACGCTATGAGCCTGTATATGAATGAATGCTTTAATTTCAGGTTCTGTATTTCTTCCCTTTATTATTCTCAAATGTTCTTGAGCACCTTTAAACCATTTTTACTCATTTCTTATGTTTTTGCTTACTTTGTTTGCCTCTACATGTATTTCTTTGCATCTACATATATTTCTTTATTTTGTGGTGTCTCTTTTACTTTTATTTATGATTGTGAGAAATAGCTAGAACAGAGAGATAGAAGGGAAGTTGGATTCAAGGAATGCAAAATGTAAAGAGTTCCTGATAATAATTTAGAAAACATTTCATAAAGAAAATTGCCTTAAAATCATGTATCAGAGCAATAAAGCCCAGAGAAAATAAGTTCCATGCAGTTGTACTACTTACTCAAAATAGGTAAATCAAGGAAATAAACAATCACACACACCAACCTTCTACTGGGTGTGCGTGTGTATACGTGTGTGTGGTGCTGGGGATCAAACCCAAAGTTTACATTCCTGCTAGGTAAGTGTGCTATCTCTGTATTATACCGCCAGCCTTCATATACATTTTAAATATATAATTTTTTTATTTAATGTAGAATTTGATTGTCTGAACCTATTTTTTTTAATGGAATTCTGGTCCTGATGCATTTTAAGACACTGGTGTTCTCCTGGAGTAATCCATAATACATTTACAGCATAACTAACAAAAGGGCTTGTGCATCCAGTGCCTGTATGAACGTTCTGTAAAAGAAATTCCTGGACATTAATGAGAAAAAGCCGTGTATAACCACATGTAGTGCCTAACCCTTAATTCTGTACACATATTTGTTAATACTTGTTAAATATTAGAAAAACAGTGAAGGTATCTAACAATTTTAAGGATTTAAATGCAAATATTTTTAGCCAAGCGCGGTGGTGCATGCCTGTAATCTCAGCACTCGGGAGGCTGAGGAAGGAGGATTGCCATGAGTTTGAGGCCAGCCTAAGCTACATAGTGAACTCAAGACCAGCCCAAACTGCATAGCGAGACCCTGTCTCAAAAAACAAAAAGAAACAAAACAAAATGAAAATCCCAAATTTTTTTTGAAAAACCTTACATTCTCTTTATAATCTCGTGTCTATAATAAGTCAGAGTTTTTTAAACAGTGAGATTTGAATCAAAAATACTAGAAATCTGCAATATGAGTTAATTCATTAAAATAATTTCATTAAGCAAGCAAGTTGACTGCGTACCAGAAAGCACAGATACCAACTCATTTAGAATGAATCCAAACCATAAGAAAATCATTTTTGTATTATGAAAATCATTTTAAGAGGTAGAAAAGTTTTCTAATTGAATTACACTTGTGAAGTTTCCTCCATAATTCCAGTTGAGGTAACTGTTTCATCACTTACCAACACTGTTTGGAAGGTACACCAAAATTATGAAAACATAACCAATCGGTTGTGGATTTAAACTCCTACTCACTTTATAATAGCATGGCCAGTATTTTATGATGAAAATACTTTGAGAGTTTGAGTTTCCTTTCACAGATTTTTGTAGTCATTTGAATTTAAGCCTTAAATAAGATGATTTAAGCCTTTAATATCCAATACAAAATCCCTTACTCTGTAAAAAATTAATAAACAATAGGAACCTTGGAATTATAAATTCATTTTATACTTTAATTTGTTTAAATATATTTGCCCTGGTATATTGTACTGTACTATCCTGGAGAAGAGAGGTTATTCAAATGGTTATTTCTTATAACTAGGACAGAGACTATACACAAAATGCATTTAATAAATGTTTACATATCAAAGTTTTTAACTGCTTGGAACAAAAGAACTGTTCTATTACATTTTACTTCTCAGATGTAGAATGTAAAAAAAGTCATCCGTCACTCATTCTTCCTGTGTTTAGTCCTAGAGCAGGGCCTCAGTCTCTGTCCAGACTTACGAAATCATAGAGTATTTCTGACCATTTTATTAAAGCTAAGAGTGTTTTCAAAGGCCATAACAGGGTGGGTGATGTGCCTGCAGTGGTCCCAGCCCAAGCAGAGGAGCCCCTGTCATCTTACTGTAGGCCCACTGCACCCTTATGCATGCCTTCGGGTTTAGAAACCTCGAGCCTCTTTAGGTCTTGAAGTCAGATCTCTACAACCAAAAGAGACTCCAGAATTATCTACCTCAGTCTATTTGGGGTGGGGGTGCTGCTGGGGATTGAACTCAGGGCCTTGCAGTTACTAGGCAAGCACTCTACCACTGAGGTAAATCCCCAGCTCTTCTACCTCAGTCCAGATTCTAGAGAATGTCTATGAGGTTCTGAGAATCCATGGTATATGTTACTTTTGACTAAATAATTGCACTTCTTTTATCTCTATATAACCAGCTGCTATAAATGCCATGGATTAAAAAGACTTTTTTTTTTTTTTATGCTTCTATGAGTCAGGAATTGAGGCGCAGCTTTGCCAGGTCCTCTGCTACGATTCTTACAGACTGCACACCAGGTATTGCATGGGCTGTGCTCCTTCCTGGAATTAGGAATCTTCCACCAAACTAAAGGGTTGTTTTCAGAATTCAGTTCCGTTCCATGAAATCAGCAGCCTGAGGTCTGCTTTCTAGCTGGCTGCTCTCACTGTCTGGGCGTGGGGCCCCTCGCAGCCCCTCTCACAACACAGCATTTTGTTTCTTCAAAGCCCAAAAACAATTCCCCTCTTCAGGCAGACCCCAGATTCCCTGAATAAGTCACATCCAACCAGGGAAAATCTCTGCCCTGATTAACTCAAAATTGCCCAATTTGGGACCTTAATTTTCAATTTAAAAAATCCCTTTGCCTCTGCCACGTAAGATAACCTAATCACCACAGTGACATCCTATCATAGTCAGAAGTTCTACTCATACTCAGGGGAAAAATATATACAGAGACCACAATCTTGGAAACCATTTTAGAGCTTTTCTCCCTAGAATCATGGATGTCATTCAGATAACCTCCTTTCCCAGAATGTAAAAGTGTGTTAGCCCATAAATACATGTATATGTTTATACAACACATAAAATATGCAAATATGTATTACCTTCATTTAAAGTATTATATATATTTAGGCAAGCATATATGGGAGATAGAAATCTATTGATTGATCAAGTAACAGATAAATACATAGATACATAGATGACCATACGTATATGATCATCTACTTACTTTTCTTCTACTTCTCTTTCTCCTCTACCTTCTTTTCTTTTTCCTACTCCTTTCCTGTACCTCTTCCTGCCCCATCCTTTTTCATCAACTAACTACCAAATGAAATTAATTTAAATAAATTACCCAAAAGCTTGAGACTTGTTCTTGATTATAAGAAATTTAGCTGAAGCTTTCGATTTCATTATAACAGAGTGGTTCAGGGAACACTATGGGAAGACTATGGGTTCGTACACTCTAAATGAGATAAAGTTTGCTTTTTACACCAAAGAGCTAGCTAGAAACCAAACCAATGCATCTTCTTAGCAGTTCACGATGATATAAGAAAAATAAACCATCTGTAAGCCAATGAGTAAGAAAGTGAACTATAGAGATTATTCTGTCTATTCAGAGATTTAAGTCATTTTACTCATAAGCATTGAGAAGTGGAAATGAATGGGAAAATTTTAAAGATGTTTACTTTGAGATGGTAGGAAAGCAAAAGTGTACATCATGAAGTGGACTATTGAGAAGTACAAAGGAACAAATACTGCTGAACTAAATTCCACGGGCTAAAGGCCAGTTCTGCTACTAACTCTTGAATCACTTAAGAGAGAAGCTTGCTTTCTTCATGTAAGGATTATTAATATGGCTAACTTTCCTGTATATGCTTCAGGGTTATTATAATTGAGCAGGATGGCTTAAGGAAGAGAATACAGAGACACAGTTCAGAGAGAATTCTGTTGTAGTTTCCGATTGTGCTATTCCTACTTGTGTGGACATGGCAAGTTTTCATTCTTATTTCTTTTTAACCTGAATTTTCTTGCATGGAAAATAAGGTCTCATCTCAGAGTAACCTTATGGATGAAACAAAGGAGATTATCTTTAAATAATGTCCATTATTTGGAATATTAATTTATCATTAAAATGTAAAATGCAACAATTAATAACCTAGATTTAAGAAGAGCAAGAAGACACATTTTTTATGCTTCTGTGGACCAGGAATCTAAACATAGTCTTGCTACGTCCTCTGCTAAGAGTCTCACAGACTACACACCACATATCAGCCAAGAATTACTAGTAGAATGTATTCTGCATGCATTCTGGAGTTTGAAGATACTCGTAGTGATTTTGTACACCTGGACTTCAGGATTAATTTCATCAGTATTTCAGAGTATTACAGTCAATATTCTGTACTGATCTTATAAGACAGTACGAAGAAATATTTTGGAACATTTTTCCTCCCCTCAAAGGTGAGGTTTTTTTCTTTTTCTTTTTTATTTTAACTTTGGTGCTGTATTCCTTCTTTCCATATCACTATTGCCTCATGTATGAGATGAAGAAGTCTTATCTATACTTTAACACTTTGTTTGCAATACAGTGCTATATAACAAATCCCTTTTAGATAGAATCTACCTTTTGTTGAAGGTTTTCATAAAAAATGCTTTAGAAAAATCATTTAGATGGTGACCAAAGGGACTCTGTTGGAAGATTAACAGATAACATGTTAGTTAATGTTCAGGAAAGAAAAGGATGGAGAATAAATTCTGAATCTGCATGTCTGAGCTAAAGGGAAAGACCCACCTCTTCCATTTCAAGGCCATCTATGTATCTACTCCCCACCAAGAAAACTTTTGCTATAACCTTCATGTGAACACTTTCTTGAACCTGAATTGATACAAAGATGAAGGGTTTCTACTCTCGCAATCACACCACCAGGTTTTAAAAGAAAGCAAAACTCAGACTAAATTCTGCACACATGCTTCATTTGAAAGTCAAGCCCTCATTCATAAGCAGACACAAAAGCCTTCATACAACCTGTTCCTGGCAACTTGATGAAGTCCTGGGTCTCTGTTTTTCACAATGAAGCAACGACTTCTTGCATAAAAGAATTCTCTCCTCCAACAGTATTTTAGAGGCAGGATTCAGCTAATCTAAAATTTGGCACATTCGACCAGCTATTCCCACCCATAACTACATTAGAATCGTGCCGTGAGTGGCCTTCTGAACAGTGAGGGGGAAAAAGCTTCCCTGACTTGATCATCTTGTACAAGCAGTACTGAGAAGTATCACAGAATTTATCGACATGTATATGTTCAGTACTACTAAACTGACACATAATGGTGGATCCATCATAGTCATTAAAATTCACCAGTAAAAATTCTCTTCCAGCATGTATTTGCAAAGCCTCAGAGTTAAAGATAGTCAAAACTCTTTTTTTGTCAAAACTCTTATACTTCCCTTTTGATTAAATATTATTGCGTCTCATGTGTATAAAATGCTCCCTATCAGGAAAACAAACTGCCCCTTGAGTGAAGTGGAGCTGCCTCAAGTATAGTATCCTATTTCTTATGCTGGAATGTTTCAAAGCATGTGTTCAGGGTCATAACCCTTAGTAGTGTTTACCCAATACACGACTTTCTTATAAACTTCAGACCAGAGTCAGCTCCCTACAAGGCATCATCAACAACCTCATCATTTGTTTACTATTACTGCCTTTAACCCCCTATACTCTGCTATCACTGCCGCAGGCAGATTCATTGGCTCCTTTTGATAGGAATTTAGAGCTGCTCCCAGCAGGGATCAGATCCTATCATCCCTGTACTTGATGTCTCACCTCAGGATCTCTCACCTCACGGGACAAAACACGAACTTCATCACCCAAGCCCTCCCTCCAGTCCTCAGTCCTATCTGAGTTTCTCTTCTTTCAACCTCACCCAGCTCACTGTACTCCAGGCTCGTCGGTGTCAGGCACGCATTTCCTCCTCCGGGGGTCAGACAGAAAGTTGCTCTCTGCCTGACATTCCCATTCCGCAGACAAATGTGTAGCTCGTTCCTTCGTCTATTTTAGGAATTTGTGCTAAGGCCATTGTATTTGCTCCCTGTGGCTGCTATAGCAAATTGCCGTGAACCAGATGGCTTACAACAACAAGAATCCATCCTCTCATTGTGCTAAAGAGCAGAAAGTCTGAGATACGTTTCACTGGTCCCAAATCAATGCATCAGCAGGGCCTTACTGCCTTTGCAGGCTCCAAGTGGAATCTGTTCTCCTCTTTGCTATTTTTAGCTTCTGGTGGAAGCTGGACTTATGGGCAGTCTCTGCCTCCATGGTCACATTTCCTCCTGCTCCGTCTGTGTAAAATCTTCTCTGCCCTTTTATAAAGACGTTTATAACATGGAGCCCCATCCAGGTGGCATAGGAGCGGCTCCCCATCCCCAGATCTGTAAAAACATCAGGAGAGATTTCAGCATATACAATGACATTGACAGGTTCTGGGGGTAGAAAGCCTGTTGTCGTGAGACCATGGTCATTTTCGCAGAAAGCCCTTTTCATAGGACTGTACTTGACATTTCAGCCACCCACTCCACAACTTCTGCTCCTTCCCTGTTTTATTTCTTTCCATGACATTTATCACCCAATGACACTCTACATCTATACTCGTTTCTTCACATTATTAGTCTCCCTTAGACAAGATATGAGCCAGTGAAGGCCATGTCATCTCTTCTATTCACTGCTCTTTCCACTGCACACTGAGCCACGTGAGTGGATGAATGGATGGATAATGAGTGAAATGAACGGGTCCAGCCGTTTTTCATTTGAATGGAAAATGTTGATAGTAGGCTGAACGTGGTCCCACAAAACATTTTTCCAGATTTGAACTCCCAGAATTTGTGACTATTACCTTATACAGAAAGTAAATATAACATCCATTGTGAGCTATATGATTAAGAAAACGGTCTGCACGGAAGTTTATCCTTAATGATCTGGTTAGGTCTTAACTCAGTCGCAAGTGTCCTGATAAAAGAGAGACAGAGAGAGAAGAGATGGAGACACACAAAGGAAAATATATACAGAAGAGGAAGTAATGTGACCAGAGTGGAGGCAACTGGAGCAATATGATCATAAGTCAAGGAAAGACAGCAGCCACAGGATCTGGACGCTGCAAGGAATTTAGTTGCTTTCCTCCCCATGAGGACCTCCAGAGGGTGTGTGCTGTGTTTAGAACAATTATTTTAAGCTTTGGATCTGGAGAACTGTCAGGGAGTAAGTTTCTATTACTTTAAGCCACCTAACGTGTTAATTTGTATGGCAGCCCTAGGAAATCAATAAGATATGGGTGTTTTAACGGTTTCCAGTAATATTTTCGGTGCTAACAGAAGACAGTACAAATAGCTACATATACCACGGGGAAATATTCTTATCTTAAAAACTATAGGTGGATTGTTATTGAGGTCCATGCTATTCTGTTGAGAGTGTAAGCCTGATGAGGCAAGCTGACACACATCTGTAATACCAGCTATGATGAAAGCTGAAGCAGGAAGATCACAAATCTCAGGACACCCTGGCAATTTAGAAAGACTTGGTTTCAAAACAAAAAACAAAAAGTTTTGGGTATGGAGCTCACTGGTCCCTGGTTTCAATCTCCAACGTAAAAGAGAGCAAGCTCTGAAATCTGACTTTCTCTGTTTTTTTTCTTTACCTCCAAAGACCTTAGGGGATGTTACTTGATCCTTTTACTTCAGTTTTCTCATCTGAAAAAGAAGAAATTAATGCTATCCTAAAAGTAGGTCTGAAATTAAGAGTTAAGAAATACAAATTACTTAGAATGTGCCCGGGAAAGACTAAATATTATGTAGGGTTTCTTTTTAGCTACATGTTTCTTATTGTGTTATAAATGAGTAGAATGTATTATGTGTATTGTTTCCCTGAGGTAACACTTCTACCCGTCAGGTTGACAAAGATCAAAATCGATGAGCACATTCAGTTCTCAAGGGAGTGATGGGAGAAATGTCATCCTGTATATATGGTAGGAGTAAAATTGCCGCAAGCTCAATGGGGGGCAACTTGACACTATTTATCAAAGGCACAATTTACTTACACTTGTGAAATAACTTGGTTAAACATTGCAACACCGTTTTACTAGCAAAAGTCTGAAACCCTAAATTCTAGCAATACAGTCCTGATTTTAAAAAAAAAGTTATTTATTCAAACAACTCGCGAGGTTGAAAAACAAGGCATCCTTTTGCACACATGGGGATATTACTGAAGCGTCCAGGACATGAAGGGCCAAGAAACCAGAGAGAAGAAACGCTCACTGACGTTTCTTCCTCATCCTACACAGGTTTTCTCTGCAAGGACTCTGCCAGGCTGGAAATGGCACAGGACTAAGAAGCTACAGGTCCAGCAGGTGAGAAGGCGAAGCGGCGTGGAACTTTGGGAAGTCACTTGGATAGAAGAGATAAGATTTGGGGTATAAACAGGAAAGAAAATGCCACCCAAAGTCATGATGTAGGAGGGAAGGGGAAGACGGAGGTTAGCCTAAAACTTGATCCTGTTTTCCCATGAAGGCACTGGTCAGTTTACCAATCATGTTTCCGATAGGAGTATTTCATTCAGAATATATGAAGAATTTCTACAACCTCAGAAAAATGAAACAACATGGTTTTTTAAATTGGCAAAGTACTTGGATAGACATTTCTCCCAAGAAGGTATATGAAAGACCAATAGGCAGATGGAAAGAAGCTCAGTGTCACTAGTCAGTTGGTAAATGTGAATAGCAGGCAATTTGGTTCTATTGCTTTGGTACCCAACCACAAGATACCAATTCACACTCATTCCAATAGCCATAGTTGAAAAAAGAAATGGCTAATGGCTAATGTCTAGTGATGGCGTGTCCTTGGGAAAAAAGAAAACCCTCACACATTCCTGGTGAGAGATGCTGTGCAGGACAGTCTAGTGGTCCCTCAAAACATTAAATAAGGAAATCCAGTGTGACCTGGTGAGTCCACTCCTAGGCATATATCCAAAAGAATTGAAAACAGAGACTCAAATACTTGTACACGAATGTCCGCAGCAGTGTTATTTACCACAGCCAAAAGATGAAAATAACGGAATCAAATAAAATTTCACATACGATGAAATGAAAAACATAAAAAGAAAAAAATGACATTGTGATACTTGCTATAATATACATAGACCTGGAAGCCATTATGCTAAGTGAAATAAGCCAAACATGAAAGTCAAAATAACACAGAATATATATCAAAATACATATATATTTTCAGTTTAGATGATGAAAATAGATGCTGTGATGCTCGCATAACAATGTGTGTGTAAAAATACACAATTAAATTGTACATCATGTGGTACTGGATTGAAGTGGGCACCATGATTTTGTGCCATTTTCAAATATCGGACATTCCTGGCATGTGACAAAATGCTCCTCCCACACTGTCTTTCTCTTCCCTTACCTGCTGCCATAGTTAATTTCTCTTTGCTGTGACACAATAGCCAACACTCTCGACTCTAAAGTAAGAACTCTATCATTTTGGTTCACAGTTTGTAGAGGTTTCAGCCCATAGTCTCTGCTAGCTCTGAGGCAGGGCAGCATGGCAGGGGGGCAGGAGAGAGGAGAGACAGCTCATGGCATGGCAGCAAGAGGCAGAGAGAGATCAAGGAGGAGAGAGGGAAGTACAGCCTTCCAAGCTATGCTCCAACTAGGCTTTACTTCCCAAATCACATTTAGCTAAAAACTTACCAGTGGACTAATCCACTGATATGTATCATGCGCCCATGATCCAATTATCTCCCCAAAGCTCCACCTATAAGGACATGAGGTTTTGGGGGGACATCTAGACATAAACTATAGCACTCCTTTGCTCTTGATTTCCAGTGCATAATGATTTGTAGTATACATGATTACATACCTTGTGGGGAGTTGGCACATTTACAGAACACATCTCAATTCTTTTTTCATTCTCTTTGGCTCCTCTCCCTCACTACCCTCCATCTTTTGATCTCCATTTGAAAAAGATCTATCTTCTGACTTCCTATTATATAACTTTTATTTTTATCTTTATTTGTATTTTGGATTTCTCAATAAGAAGAAAATATGCAATATTTAATTTCTTGTGTCTGATTTATTTCACTTAATATTATGGTCTCAAGGTACACTCATTTTCCTACAAATGACTCAAGTTTGTCCTTCTTTAAGGCACAGTAGTAATTTGTTATGAATAAGTACCACTTTTTCTTTACCCAGTCATCTGCTGATGGACATAGAGGCCACTTCCTAGTGTGACTTTTGCTGCTATGACATGAGTTTGTACCACTGTAATATGATGCCTTTAACTCCTTCAGGAAGATAATAAGCTGCTTTTGACTTACAGCAAAAATATTCTAAGGAAATTTATAATTTAAATTAATGGATCATTATAGAACATATATGAATTAAACATATTTTTGTGTGTTTTGGTTTTGGTTTTTGGAGACAGGGTCTCACTATTCAGTTCAGGCTGGCCTTGAACTCACTATGTAGCCCAGGCTGGCCTTGAACTCCCAGTGATCACCCTAGCTCCGTGCTGTGATTATAGGTTACACACACACATACACACACACACACACACACACACACACACACACACACAGAGAAAAAACTAAACATACAGACTGTGCATCACAGTCTGCTTAAAGACTGCAAGCAGAAAGAAATCTCACCCTTTCTTGTAGCAAGCAGATAAAATCCACGCTCTCAAGAGAAAAAAATGACCAGTCCTTAAGCAAGAACCCTTGATAATACTACCTGTTACATATAATACCTCCTAGTTTTACCTGATAGTTGGGGCGAAGATCTGTTAGCTAACTGGCTTCATGCAAAGGGAACACAAATTTCTCATCTCTATTTAAGGGGGTGGTTTGAAACTTGGGGCAGGAGTCTAATTTAAACTCCCATCCTCCTGCAGAAAGTGGGAGTAGGAGCTCTTCCCCACCCCCTCTGCGTGTGTGTGTGTGTGTGTGTGTGTGTGTGTGTGTGTGTTTGCATTTCAAAGAGATGACTTGCAGGTTCTTCAGAGACTTTAATTCATCATGAATGGGTTATAAAATTGACAAAAAGTCCTATCTAATGGTCCTAAGGATTTAGATTCATTTCAAACAGATGGAAAAGTACTTGCATATATTCTAAGGTAAAAGCTCTCGAAGCAAAAGGAGGGGAGAGAAAACTCTCAAACATCTTCTTTCAAATGTACTTTTGTCCTTATTTAATATACATTTTAACTTTAATTTTGTGATAAAATTCTAGTACATTTCTTTCTAGGCATTCATATACACGTGTGTATGCACCATTTCATTATTTATTATTGCACATTTTAGTCTTTATTATTATTTAATATTTATTACTCATTTATTACTTATTATTTCACATAATTACTTACTACTTCTTACATTCCCTTATGTATTGAAATCCTTCTGTAAATCCTAATGTTAATGGTTACCACTGTTTGTGTGAAAAAAATTTTAAAAAAAGTGATTGACTCAGGTTTAGTGTAGTTTTCAGATTTAATTTTTTTTTTCTCTCTAGTTAGAAGTTCTTACTGTTAGGAAAAAAAGGAGCCAGAAAACAAAGGTGCGAGCTCAGCGGGACAGGTTTATTTCAGAACAAATCTGGCACTTAGACCAGACCAGTTACTTCTGTACAGGCTGTGCCATCTTTTAGGTTCATGAGGGGAAGAATCCAGTGAAAGGCACGTGTGGCTGCCCGCCAAGGAGGAAGTACAGGGAGCGGCGGGTACCCAATGACCAGGCTTGGGAAAGCAAAGGGAGTGGTGGTGGTTATCAATAGTAGGCCCGAATAATGATGGGAGCTGTGGGGTGCAGCTGTGCTTACCAGGCCTTCTTAAGCCCGCTTATACCTACTTAGCAGGTGCAAAGGCACAGTGGGGGGATTAGGGACGGAGGGTTAGAGTGGCCTCTGGTCAGCCTAGGGTAACGTTAGGATTCCCTCCCTCACCTCAAGGATTATTTGGTATAAATTGTATTCTTTGTATAGATTCTTTTGGGAAATACTTGTTCAAAAATCTAGGAAAATAATATACACTATGAATTATTATGCATTAGTAGTACCTGCTTTAATAATAGACACGTAGGTAAAAGGCTGTGGAAGAACAGAAGTATTTAAATTGGCTTGGAGAGGCCAAGAAAGCCTTCACCAGGGAGATTAGAAGCACAGTCCAGGCAACAGGAGCCACAAAAGCTAAGGAGAGAACCTAGAGAAGGGGCTGCCATATTCAAGCAATCAAGTACAAACTCCAGGAGGATGGTATCAGAATTACCTAGAGAGTTTGTTTAAAACGTGGATACGAACATTTTATATCAGAGTCAGAATAGTTGGCAGATGGTCTCAGGAACCCTTGCGTCAACACCTATTCATTTTATCTTACTGTTCACACTAGTTTGGAAATTACTGCTTTAAGAATCATGCTCGGAACTCAGTGCAGATGAGAAGTGAGAGGGAGACAAGCAGAGGCCAGATAATGAAGTGCTTTGTGGGATGTCTATAAAGAGGCTGACTTTTATCCTGATGGTTTCTGGCCAAGACTTGTCATTAATTTCCAGCATAGCTGGGCATTAAGAGCCCCAGGAGATGAGAAGAGGAAAGAAAAGAAGAGAGGAAAAGGAGATCCAGAACAGATTGTTAACTTAGGCTGTCCTCCTCCCTACTTCCCAGAGGCCAGCTGCTTCTGCTACTTTAACTCTTTCCTGCCCTTGTAACCATTTAGCAAAATGTTTTAGAAAGTACTTCCAAGGAAAGCATTCTGCTTCTAGTCAGGAATTGGACTGCTGTTCTTCGAGTCACACAGACCTCTTTGCTGGTGGACATGGTCACTATTTCAAAGACAAAAAAATTTTTTTTCTGTTTTGGAAATCATCAGCAACACCTCAGACTTTGGAATAGATTATGCAAGCAGGAAAATATCTTGTAAGAGTGAGGTGTGTAGAAGAGATAAACTCACCTCCTACTTATGAATATGAGTGGAGGGATTCATTACAGATAAAAGCACACTATGCACCCATTAAAGGCAGAATAGACAATTTTATACAGTAATCTTGATTTTCTAAATATATATATGATTGGGGGGCGGTGCTCGGGATCAAACTCAGGGCCTTGTGCTTGTTAGTCAAGTGCTCTACCTCTTGAGCTAAATCCCCAACCCATACCTATGATTTTTAAAGCATTTTATTCACCAAAGTGACAAATATTTTAATTTATGTATTTTAGATGATTTTTTCCTTTTCCCTAAGGCCTACAAGCCAAAAATGATGAAGGAATCTGTGTGTTCATGGCAAAACAGACCTGCTGCCTTCTAAACACCTTCCTCAGCCTCCCAACTCAGGGTGAACCTCTGCGTCCTTCATTCTTACTATTTTCAGTTCCATAAGCTGTTAGACATGCTCAAGCTCCAGCAGACATTATCTCCATCTGGTCTTTCTATATTCTTTGGTGACTAATCTCCTGAAACATTTTCATAATCCACCCAAGAACTCAAGGTCCGTCCTCACTAAAAGCCCATCTATTCTCGACTGCTTGTACAAACATTCATTTCATCCTTATGCTCCAACAAGAATCTGGCTTTATCCGTGAGACTATTTCCTGAGAGCCACTCAAGAGGAAGTTGAATTGTCCCCTCTGACTCTTGTACCTCTCTGCTTAGAAGTGGTCTGTCCCTCTCTCCCTGAACTGTCACTGACAAATGGCTTGCCCGCCTCCCTAAAGATGTGCTGTTCCCTTAAAACACACACTTCCTAGTACCCAATGCTACCCATCACTCCTTTTAAGTAATAGTTATTTACACAGCTTCTAGGCATAATACTCAGTTCTCTGATTTTACACTTGTGTCAATCATTTCATTCATTCTGTGTATAAAGCGTCCCTCTTCTGTCCTTGCCTAGCCTCAATAAATCTGGTTAAGTCCAATGCTTTTGTTACAACTGAATTATTGACTTGAGGTATGCATTCTACTGTATTCGAAGAAGACAATAGAATATATTTTAAAGTGGAAGTTGAAAGTGTTGTACCAAGGATTTTAAGGTCAGCATTATATGTAGTAGCTAAAGGGTAGAATGCCACAATTTTCAACAATAAAAGAATCTTAAGCAAAGCAAAACAAAAGATAAACAGTTTTACACCTGACATTCTTTTGACTGTAAATTGAGAGCATAGAAGAGTATAGCACATACACCCAATGGTGTAGAGCATGTGTATGAGACTCATTTAAGGGACAGTGCACACATGCACAGTCATTGGAGTGGAGCTGGTCCAAATATAACCAGGTCTATCTTGAGACAGAATCTGAACTGGGGTCCGTGAATGGTTTGTGCAGGTGGCAAAGGACAATTTTCCAAGAGGATGACCTGAGGTGCTAAAAATTGATTATGTTGATGATCTGAGTGCAAAGGTTTATTGGTCCCTGCTGGCCTATTGAGTCCTCCATTGATAGGCCTTTGGCCAGCAAAAACACATCTAATGTTTGCCAATCTGCTGCTACGCATTTTTGTCTGGTAACAATGACTACTCTATACAGGAGGAGACCCCAGCACGGAAAGAGTGTGGAGCTCATTTCCCCTGCGACCTGGCTATGACTAATGATGTAGCATAAGTAATGGTGCTGCCTTTGCTGCTCCCTTCTGCCACTGATGAAGGTAGAATATGAATAGCTGCCTTTACTGAGTTCCTACTAGGGAGCAGGCACTGTTCTCAGTGCTCCGCAGGAATCATCTCAATTAATTCTCACAACTCATGTGGAGACCACTGTTACTACCTTCCTCAGATCAGAATATTGAGATGCATGGAGATCAAATAACTTGTGCAGTCCCACAGCTCATGGACAGAGGTGACATCGCACGATACGCAAAAGGGCTTTCCAGCCCCTGCTTTTATTCACTGGGTGGCACACCACAAAAAGAACAAGACTATCCGGCAGGGAGAGAAGAAATGAAAAAACATAGCCTCGAATGCCATCTTTCCCAATATTTTTAATTTTCCATCATCACATATTACATGTATGTCAGAGAAAAATAGTTTCAGTTATTTTGTAATTTTATTTTCATTCATTTAGGTATTTTCTCTCGAGGCATAATGGTGGACTTTGAGCATGAGATCTATAAATGAGCCACAATGGCATGTTCCGACACATAGATTAAGAGAAAACATGGTTTGTGGGTAAACCCCACCTCCTTGCAGGGAGGAAGAACATAGACGGTGAAGAAATGAAACTGTTCGGAGGTGGTTCTGAAGACCCCATGTAGGACACTTGCAAGGGATCTGCTCCATCTGCTCTACAGTCCTTTGCTGGGCTCTGGGACCTCACCATCTTGGGACCCATCAATGAGATCCAGTGAGTTGACTTCCACCCAATATAGTTGCTTCTTATGACAGAGAGAGGGAGAGAGAACATCCTTTGAGGCTTTGTTCCAGCTGATCAGGACCTCCACCTAAGAGCGTGGTCTCCTTCTGAGAAGCACAAAGAACCAGATACACCAGGTAGGTATGACTCATTTTTCTCTTTAGCTAAAATATGGTCTGCAGTCCAGCCCATATTCAAACTACCAGTTGCTTACAATTTCCTCCAACCTAAAAAAAAGTCTTCTGGTCTTTTCTTCACTACTCTATTTGCACCTTCTCTTGCCAAATGGACTAAAATATTCTGAAATTGGGCATGTCTTCCTCTACCTTTTCATCCACTCCCAACCATAGCACAGTGTTAAGCAAAGACTGATTTTAAAACTCATGTGTATTTTTATGCATTAGCAATTTGGAGAAAGGAAGCAACCCCTCCACCTTGTGAACACAGAGTGCCCGTCGGTCACCGTACACGGGCAGCACATGGGAGGCAGCATGAACTGGATACTGGCTCAGGCCAGATAGCAGGAAGTAGAGTGACTTTCATCCTGTTCCATAGTTTCTCTCACTCTCAGTTTCTTCACTTGAATGAACTGAACAAAATAAGACATGATTACTCAGCAACTGAATTTCATATTCAAGAAGCAATTATTGGACACTAAGTTTATGCCAAAGACTGTGCCGAGAATTCATTCCTTCACAAATATCCTTGTGGTTTCTTTGGTTCGTGCTCATTATACTTTAAAAGAGAAAACAGTGACTATTCAACTTTTAAAGACATTGCAAAGTCTAAAATGTGATGATATTTCAAGCACTATTTTCTTTAAAAATTTCAGTATCTTCAAAGTAATATGGATCCTTAAATGTCACTGGCAAGATATTTCAGGAAACGCTAGAAATTATTGGCCAAGAAGCTTATGGGAACGCTCCCTTTGTTGGAATCCACATATGTCTGCTCCTTCAGGTATTATTAATTGTGTTTTATAACTGAGTAAAACAAGCTTCAGAGAAAGTAACAATCAGAGTCACAGTGGCGATGTTTTGTGCCAGCTTGTGCCAGGTCCTCATCTGATCACAACGCCCAGAGTACTACCCTTTGGTGGAAGTGCATGGATGTACTCTGGTCTTTTTCAACATAAAATACTGCCTACATTTAATAGGAACCTGCTATTGCTTAAATAAAATGCTATATAACTTACAGTTCAAAATGGCCATTTCTTTTGTTCATTTCCTTTTCAGTTTATTGGCTTGCTATATTTTGCTGCCTGTTCTCAAAACTCCTAAAACAGCATTCTTGTTCCTAAAGTGGAGCCTGCAGTAGAAGTTTATAAATGTTTGAAAGGAAATCAGAAATGCAATAACTGCTTTATTAACTATAAGAGATTACTATACACTGAGTTTAATTAAAACTATGGTAGCTGGCATGATGGAGAGACAGATAATCCAGATCAGACCCGTTTCCATAAATTCTACTATCTTCTTGCGAGTCACACCTTGAGAATAGCACAGTATCCCCTGGTAGCAGAGGAACGGCAAGAGCTCACGGATTAACCCTTACAGGTACATCTTTCAAACCAAGAAACTTCTAGTATCATCAGTGCCCCCTTCAGGGACATAAATGAAACAACGAATTTTTCTCTTCTCACAGTTTTTGAATTAATGGTGGAGAAAGACTATAGACTAAATCCATTTTTCATGTATTTTTATACAGCAGATAGTTTTCTAAAGTTTCATTGTAGTATGTCCCATTGTAATTAGTTATATGCCAAGATTTCCGCACGACTGGTGGATCTCTAATCTCAGCAGTCATTTGTGGAGAATTTGAGGCTAAATATAAAATAGACTAGGGGAAAATTGTTGGTCATCATAAGATTTATTTAGTATCAGTCAAATTTGGATTCAAAAGGGTGCTAGTTGACAAAATACCAAAAAAAATTTAACTCATAGAAAGATATGAGAATAAAATCATTTGACTTTTAGAAATTCTATCTCTTGCCCTGTAGCCAAACATAAAAGTATTATATGTAATAAATATTAACATGGGTTGGAAAGAGAATTTTGTGCCCCCAAAATGCTGTTAAGTATAACAAAAAAGATATAGAATTTAACGCTAAACATGGCAATAAATTATAATGACTTTATTTAGGTCATTATCAGTGATGTTCTCTGCCTCTCCCCATCCTATGTCTGCATGACTTTATGTCCAGTTGACTTGGCTTCTTGGAGCCCAAGGTCATCAGCCTCCCAGAGGCTCTGCAGGGGACTTCTTGGGAAATCAATTCTTTATATTCTCAGGACCATTTTATATTTGGGAGCTTTCCCTTTACCAAATTTTCTAATTCTTATTTCATCCTTTGGACTCTATATACTATTATTACTGAACAGTTCTATAAGTTTGAATGAGTATTAATGGCTAACCTTGTATACTCTTCTAATATAACTTGTAACATGTGTTTAAATTCAGTGTTAAGCTTCAGTCCAATACAGTATGTATTAGTTAGCTTTCAGAGTCAATGGTTTGTAAGAGAGCAGATATAATACAGGACATTTCTGAGTTAACGATATTCACCTATAAGCCAAATACAGGAAGAGTGCTGAACATCTATCTAGGCACTGGAGACCCAAAAGATCCAGTTAAGGGCTGGGAGCCCACAGCACTGTCCCATGTACATCTGTGTCTGCAGACGATGGCTGAAGAAATCTTTACTGGAACCAGGATACGATGCTCGCAGCAGAGATGACAACCAGAGCTCCCCCCAAAGCAACAGCAGGCATCCTCGCTGACAGTAAGGCCCTGAGCTCCTGCCTTGATGAGAACAGCCACATTCCTTTCAGGAGAACCACACAGCAGAGCTTCTCCTGGGAAACAGCCCGCCAACTAGCTTCTGCTCCCATTCTGCTTTATGTTGCGTCAGCAACAATCCTCAGGTGGATCCTCTACACCCAGCATCACACCAGCTCAGTCTAGCTGGGCGTTCTGGCTCAAGTTGATCACAGTAAGTTCACCACACAGTTTCTAATGGCATGGCTTTTCAGTGGAAGAACTAACAGGAATATGCCATATAGTCAAATGTGGTAGAAATAACACGGAATACATAGATGAGAACATTATATAATGTTTATGTCCCTCCCATTAACTATTTCTGTGATACTGAGTCAGACACCATCTACTCATTTAGAGACCAATTCCACCATCATAAAGGAGGACAGGAGCCATATGACCTCTAAGGTTCCCTCTAAGTTTCTAGGATTCTTTATTGAGCCACATTATTCCAAGGCATATATGTGTGAGGAAACACATGGTCTGATTTCTTAAAAAGTATTGTCTTCAGACCTATTTGCTGAAAACAATCTCCAGCTCTGAAAGGCACTCGGTTAACTTAACTGAGTTTCCATTGCTTTCCATATGTGGGTCTATTAAGATAGACTAAGCTGTGCTTCAGTAACAAACAACCCTCAAATCTTACTACCTGAATGTCACCTTAGTTACTGGTCTCACAAAATCTACTACAGTTTCAGAGCAGCTACCCTCCATGTTTTGGCTCAGTGTTCCAAATTACTGTTTCTTATATCACCTATGTGTCCCTGCATGCTTTCGTGAAAATTATTGTACAGAAGATCAGCTTGAAGAATTCAACACCAATTCAACACCAAGCCAATAAATGCTTCCTCATAATTCCATTTGCATGTCTACATTTCATTTTCCCAAGAAAATATGCGGTCAAACCAAACTACAGAAGTGCAATCTATGTGTCCATTCAAAAGTAGAGGAGAACCAGGTCTTACCAAAGAGGAGTATAGCTACTACCATGTCACATGGTGATTGAGTGTTACCAGGACTTCAAAACAGCAGGCATAATTGGTGGAAGGGAACATAATATTGTCTAGATGAGAAGATAATGAATGCAAAACAAAGTAAAAGAGTTACAGAAAGGCTGCTGAGATTTCTGCCGTAAAGACACACAAGAGCCTCTGAACCCAAGCACTCATTTAATGTTCGCCTTTTAAATCCAATCTTTAGCACTCATTTAATGTTCGTCTTTTGAGTGTCTACAGTGTGCCAGGTGTCAGAGGCAAAGCTGTTCCTCACTTCACGGGCCTAATTCATTCCAGAAAGCACCCTGCTGAGTGAGGTCATCAAATTGAAACTGTATGTAATATAAAAATATTCTTACATAGTAGTGCACATGTTATATGATATAATAAAATAATATTTATATTAAAATAAAAAACTCATATTTCCATTAATTTTAGGAAAAATAATTATGGTGTGATCCATCCTAATCCAGGATGTCTAAATAAGTTCCTTTTTCTTTAATGTTTTTAATATTGTATACTTGCAATTTATAGTGATTATATTCAGTTTGGTGGATTGATGCAAACATGTCACATCTGGATCAATTTTATTCCCCTTGATCTCTCCCCTCCCCTTTGCCTCCATCCTCAGATTCCCTTGCCCTCTCTACAGAGTCTATATCCTTGTTTTTAAACATGGCTCTTTTATTTTACTCTTTAAAATATTTATTTTTTGATCTCTAATATTAGAAAAATTATGTGATATCTAACTTTTTGTGAGTGACTTATTTCATTTGCTATTATGGTCTCAAAATCCATCCATTTTCCTTCAGATGTCTCAAAGTTTTCTTTATAGCTGAGTAGTACTCCATTGTGAATATGTACTACATTTGTTCATCCATTCATCTGTTGATGGGCATATAGACTGCTTCAATCATTTAACTATTCATAATTGTACTGCTATATCACTATCTCTTTTGGGAAGATACTCAAGCAAGGTATAAATGGGTCAAATGGAATTTCTATTTTTAGTGTTTTGAGTAATCTCCACACATATTTCCAAAGTGGTTGTACTAGTTTACATCCACACCAACAATGTAGAAAGGTCTAGTTTTCCCCATAACCTTGCCAGCATTTGTCATTTTTTGAGTCCTTGATAATGGCCATTCTTATGGAAGCAAGGTAGATTCTTACTGTTGTTTTGATTTGCATTTGTATTTCTTGTTCTGAGAATGTCTGTTCAATTCAATTGCCCATTTTTGATTGATTTTCCCATTCTGTAGGTTGTCTCTTCACTCTGTTGGTTGTTTCTTTTGCTGTGCACAAGATTTTCAATTTGATGCAACCCAATTTGTGGATTCTTGGTATTATTTCTTGTCCACCTGGGAATCTTTTCAGGGAGTCTTTGCCTATGCTTATAGCTTCATGAGTTTTACTTTTTTTTTTCTTCCAGCAGAGTTAATGTTTCTGTTTTTATAAATAAGTGTCTTATCCATTTTGATTTGATTTTAGTACAAGGTAAGAGATATCTATTTTTCTAGATTCTCCAATTTATTTGAGTATGGGTTTTCAAAGTAGTTACTTATAATCCTCTGAATTTTGGCAGTGTCCATTGTGATTTTTGCCATTTTCATTTCCAGTTTCATCAATAGGGGTCCTTTCTGTCCTTCTTTTGGTTTGGCTGAGAGTATTCTATTTCATTTTTCTTTGCAAAGAACCAGTTCTTTCATTCATTGATTTGTTTGTCTTTTTTTTTTAGTCTCAATATCAATTTCCTCTCTGATCTTTATAATATCCTTGCTTGTACAAGTTTTACATTTGGATTGCTCTTGTTTTTCCAGGACCTCGAGGTGCATTATTAGGTTATTTATTTGAGATTGCTCTGTTTTTCTAGTGTAGTCCCTCCCAGCTCTAACCTTACCTCATTGTGTACCATGGGATGTCGTATGTCGTAATGTCATTATTATTTGATTCTAGGAAATTTTTAATTCCTTGATTTCTTCTGTGACTCTTTGATTAGTCAAGAGTGTATTTTTTAATCTTCATGTGTTTGTATAGTAATTGTGATTTCTTTTGCCACTGATTTCTAGTTTCATTGCACTATGATCTAATAACATTCTGGAGCTTATTTTGATTCTTTTGTATGTATTTAAACATACTTTGTGGCCTACAGTATTGTCTATTTTGGAGAAGGTTACATGTATTCCTGGAAAAAAAAGTGTATTCCGTTGAATGTTGTAGTTGAATGGAATGTTCTACAGATACCTATTAAATCCATTTGTTTGAAGATGTGGTTTAACTCTGATATTTCTTCGTTAAATTTTTCTTCTGATTGTCTATTTGTGATAGTGGGATATAGAAATCCCTTTACTATGAACTGTGTTGATGTTTATCTGATCTTTTATGTCTGTTAGTTCTTTTTATGAAGTTGAGCGGGCTGGTGTTCTATGCATGTATATTTAAAATTGTTACCTCTTCCTGTGGAATTCTTCCATTTACCAGTATATAGTGATTTTCTTTGTCTCTTGTGATTATTTTTGGTTCAAAGTCCATTTTAACTGAAAATACGATAGCTACTCTTACTTGCTTTCGGGGTCCTGTTACAGGGAGTATCATTTTCCATCTTTCGGGCTTCAGTCTATGTGTTTCTTTAAATATGGATGAGGTATGTCTTGTGTGTGATATACAGTTCGGTTTAGTTTTTTGATCCAATCTGCAAATCTGATTGGGAACTTAAAACTATTTACGTTCAAAGTTATTACTGAAATATATTGAGTGGTTCTTATTATTGCATAAATTTTCTGTTGCCGATGTCTTCATTTTTCCCTTTTGATTAGCTGCTCCCGCAATTGGATGTGTTCATTCCTTTGGGCTCCTTAGTGTTATCAGTTTCATTTTCTACATCTAGAATTTTTCTGAGTACTTTCTGCAGTGCTGTTCTGGTAGTCATGAATTTCCTAAGCTGTTCTTTGTCATGGAAATTCTTTCTTTCTCTATCAATTTTGAAAGATAGTTTTGTAGGATGGATTAATATGATTTCTTTTTTTTTTTCTTTTAGGGCTTGAAAAAAATGTCACTCCTAGCTCTTCTGGCATTTAAGTTTGACTTTGAATATCTGCCCTTTTTCGTAGTGGTTTGCCTTTTAAATTAATTGATACTTTTCTCTAAAAGCTTTCAGAATTCTTTTCTTGTGCTGGACTTCTGGGATTTTAACGATGATGTGTTGTGGAGAGGTTATTTTCTGATCTTGAATATTTGGGGCTCTGTATGCATCATTTACCTGGAAGTTGAATTCTTCCCCTACCTGGAAAATTTTCTTCTTTGATTACAATAAATAATCTTCATACCTTTGCTCTGTCTTCTGATATTTCTTTAACTACTATAATTCTTAGGTTAGTTTTTTTTGTGTCATCCAGGACTTGCTGGATCCAGGTTATAAGATCTCTTACTGTTTTTAAAGTATCTCTGAGTGTATAGTCTCTTGCATCAACCTTATCTTTTAGTTCTGGCACTCTCTCTTTACAGTCATCATTTCCTCTGCCATATATTTAATAGAATTTTTATATCCTGGATTTCTGTTTGACATTTTTATAGTCTCTAATTCTTTACTAAAATGGTCACTCATATCTTGTATCATCTTTGTTAGTTCATTCAACATTTTATTTGTATCTTCTTTAAGGTTGCTGTTCATTTTATCAATTAAATGCCTTATTTGTTTAGTTACATCATCTTTGAGCTTTCTTGTCACCTTATTGACCTGTATTTGTTGTTCTTGTTGTTCATTTGTTTCTTATCTTATCCCTTCATATATTTTCGTCATTTGTTTTTGTTTTTTGATTTTTTTTTTACTTCCTGCCCATAGGATCCCATGGGATCAACTTACAAAGAGTTAAGAATAGGCATTCTATCATTGTATTTCTCATGTTTCTATTGTGTGTGTGTATGTATGTGTGTGTGGGGGGGGTGTGCATGTGTGAGTTGAAGGGTGGGGACCAGTTAGAGTAAAAAAAAAAATCTCTTTTGCTAACTATGTTTCCCAATGATTAAATCTTTGCTTGGTTATATTTTGGTATTTATAGACTTCTTGAATCTACTCAGTGTATAAGATTAGATCCAATCATTATATTGCTAGGAGAGAATCATTATCAGCAATATCAGCATCTGCAGAGACAACCAGGTATCCATTATGTACATCAAAACTTGTTCTAACAACTTTACCCTTGTTTGATGACCCACTGAGACTGTGATAAATTACTATGGACAGGTAGGCTGGGAGATGGAGGAAAAGCAAAGGAAAAGAATTAGGAAGTGAGCCAACCAGAAAAAAGAGGTAACAGCAAATGAAAGAAAGGAGATTAAACCTTGTTGATATTATTTTTATAAGTGGAGCAGAGAGCTGGTAGAAAGAAAGTCTAAGGAAATATGTGTGGAGCAGCAGAAGGGACACCAAGGGAAGTGTAATTGGAGATTGAGGGAACCTGTGAGAAGAATGGAACCTGTTAATATGCTTTGGGATGATTTATACATGATTTTCATTAAGTTTACACTGATTTGCCCATGAAAGATACTATCTAAAGTGCTGGTTTTCCTTGTTCTCCTTTTCACATATAGATAAAAGAAGAGAGGAAAAGAAAGAAGAGAGAAATAATAAAAGGAGAAGAAGAAAACAACACACAGTTATAAAAACACAAACTTAATGTGTCCTCTCAGTCCTATTTATACTTCAGTCTGAATTCAATGAGTGAGCTTTGCCCACTTTGTTCACAAATGGAGAGCTTTGACTAGGTTACAGGGTTTGAATGGGCTGCCAGTTCTGACTCTTTTCAGCACCTCAGCACTCCACAGTGCATTGCAGAGTCCGCAAGGTGCCTTTTCTCCTTAGCTTTATCACTCCACAACCCTTTGCTGCAGTTCACTGAGCCAGCCCCCTCTTATTATTTGTTCACTTGCCTTCCAGTGAGTAAAGGGGCTTGTGAGTCCAGATGGAACTCCAATCACACACTTTCAATTGAGTTGAAGGATGCAACACAGTTGTGCTAGTATCTAGTCTTTTGCTGACTTCCAAAAGGACTTTCTTGATCTCTGCTCCCTTCGCGACACAAGACCTGAACCTCTGTGTTCACTTTCTATGAGACTCTGGCTGAGCACAGTGTCAAGTCCTCTGGCTAAGCCATGTCTCTCTGCCTCTTCACCTGCGTCTCCTTCTCTGTATACTACAAAGCATCACTTGCCAGCCTGCAAACTGTATGGTGCCAAGAGGTTGTGATGCTTAGTAGCCTTTGGCTGGGGGCAGAAGGTTTCCCTTGTGGGTACTAAATGGTGGGCAATAGGAAGGACATCACGTGGGCACAGAACTTCCCAGCTCTTGGGGAAACAATGTTTGGTGCTGCTCAAACTACTCTACTCTGGATCTCCCTGCTTGAAACTATGAATCCCTGAGACCCAACTCTCCTAGTGGCCAGCCCTAGGTCCCTAACCAGGGAGCCATAATGGGTTTCTCCAAGATGTCAATATAATTTTCATACATAGAAAAATATATAAATTAAGCAATGAAACCAAGTTTAGGTAAAAAACACAAATTTGAGAGTAAAACATTACATTTTGTTCATAAATGAATACAAAGGAAGGGACTTGTCCTGTTCGTGATACCAAAAGAAAAGATAGCTAGAAAGGGAGATAAGAAATGTGGTGAGACTTCAGAGAGATGTTCAGCACCAGTGTTAGTTTGGCCAAGCTTTTCCAGTCTACCCCTGTTCCCCCAGAAATGTAGTTTCCAGCAGTTCCAAAAGCTTATTGGTGGCTGACTTCTCTATACTACTGAGGATACCCACTCCCTAACCCAGGCTTCCTATATTGTGTTGGGCAGTTCTTGCCTCTATGAAGGCCAGCTAATATTCATCACAAATTAATCTATATGATTATCTATATGATAATCTATCAGGCTTTTGTATACCAAGTCCTCAATGAAAAAAAATACTAAACTAAAAACAAACAACCCTACAAGCACAACTTGGCTTTAATTTGTTTCTGTCCTTAGAGACTTCTCTAAATCTTGAGGTCTTCTCACCTGACCCTCTCTTCTTTGTATAGGGAACCACAGAAGAGTCTGATGCTAGAACTGCCATGTTCCTAACAGGAGTGAATCCCTTTGTTGTCACTGACAATTTTCTTGACATGAACAAATTATTTAACCTTTCTATCCCTCCATTTTCTCATCTGTAGAGAGAAAATAACCACATCTATATTCCAGTCACTGAAAGAATTACATGAGTCAAGATATAGGAGGGACTTTTCAACCAGGTGAGAGAGAGGCCCCGGCACCGGGACAAAGCCGGCAAAGTGAGCCCGCCCTGCGACATCCGTTTCCAGGCGACAGAGAGATTTCCCCCTCCCGCCCTGGACACACAAAAGTGGAGGGGAGGTGCTTGGTAACCGCGGGACATTTCAACCAGGTGAGAGAGAGGCCCCGGCACCGGGACAAAGCCTGCGAACTGAGCCCGCACGCCGGCAAGGTCTGAACCCATTAACATACATAAAATCTATGCCTCCTCTCTGGTGACACTATACTATCTTCTGCTGTTCTCCCACCAACATTCTTTTTCTTTTTTTGGGGGGGGGGCTGTCTGTAAGTTTGTTTTTTCCTCCTCTTTCTTCTCCCATTGTCTCTCTTTTAGCCTTTTTCTTTTTAACTTTTCCCTCTCTGAAGTCAACATTACCAAGTAGAGCCAACCATGACCTCATGTTTGAAAATAACCATGGAGGACTAAAGGTTATAAGAACTAAGAAATACATATACCCAGAAGAAACCACAGAAACAGACATTCCCAAGGAGAATGCTATTACCTAACTTTTTGTGACCTCATACAAAGAAAATATCAAACCAACTCGGAGAACAAACTAAAAGGTTTAAAGTACATATGTATATAAAGAAAATGACCAGACATAGAACCAAAACGCAACCCCAGACCCCCAGCCCAACCAGAATAAATATAGAGGACAATATCATCGAGGAAGTCAGAAGACACCCAACCCAACTCTCAGAGATGATAGCAATAGAAGTCCAAAAACAGATAGGCGCAGCAATAGAGAACATCAGGCTAGAGGTAATAGACCAGGTCAGGAAA
>PVJO010013663.1:0-51051 GCA_004026905.1 Hystrix cristata
CAGTCTGCATTCCCACCAACAGTGTAGGAGGGTTCCTTTTTCCCCGCAGCCCCGCCAGCACTTGTTATTGGTTGATTTCTTGATAATAGCTATTCTTTCTGGAGTGAGATGATATCTTAGTGTTGTTTTGATCTGCATCTCTCGAATGACCAATGATGTTGAACATTTTTTCATATATTTATTTGCCATTTTTATTTCTACTTTTTATTTTATTTTCTTAAAATTTTATTTTAATGGTACATTTTAGATGTACATAGTAATAACATTAATCATAGGAGATTTATACCTGTACATGATATATATTGTTACTTCTTCTTTCTCATTCCCCTCCCCTCCCCATCCCCTCCTCCCTCCTTATTTAACAAAAACTCTGTTTCCATTTTTCCCTTCCATTTCTTATTTCTCTTGTCCCTTTGTTCCTTTCCCCCACCCCCTCCCTCGTTCCCTTTCCCATTTGAACACTTTCTTTCCTTTCCCAATATAATACATGTCTTCATTTTAATTTCATCTTTAAAATTTTTTTTTAAATTTTCCTTTTGGCCAGTTGTAGTCCCACATGTTTGAGATTCAAGCTTTTTGAGAGGCTAAGGCAGGAGGATTGCAAGTTGAGGCCAGTCTATAATAGATTATGTCAAGACTCAATCTCAGAATAAAAGGAGTGGGGCTGTATCTCTGTGGTAGAGCATTTGCCTAGCATTACATGAGACCCTGATAGTTCACTACCAACTATCACAAAATAAAAATATTTTTTTCTGCCTTCATTTTTGAAATATAATTTTCTGGTTATAGAATTCTTAGATGACAGGTGTTTTTCCTTTTATCATGTTGAACATCTTTCCACTGCCTTCTGGCTTCCACGGTGTTTGATAAATTGGTTGTTAACTTGAAGGTGAGTTGCTTTTGGAGGTGATGAGTTGGTTTTCTAGGAGTCCTTGTCTTTGATAAGTTGGGTATATTACACATGGATTTTGGGGTTTGTTTTTATGAGAGTTTTAGATGTATAGATTGATATTTTTCATCAGATTTGTGTCCATTTCTCCACATTTCTTTCTGACCTGTCTGGAGCATATGTATTTGTTGGTACATTTGTGCTATCTCACTCATCTCTTGGGCTCTGTTTATTTGTCTTCATTCTTTTTTTTTCTGCCTTCTCAAATGCAGTCTCAATTTACTCATCTTCAAACTCAACAGTTCTTTTCCCTACTTAAATCTGCCAATAAATTCCTCTAATGCATTTTTCATTTCAGTTACCGTAATCGTGAATTTAAGAATTTGTTTGGTTCTATTGTTTCTGTATCTTTATTGAGAGTCTCTATTTGAATAGGTATCATTTTCCTGGTTTCCTCTTTTTCTTTGTTGATGGTTTCCTGTAGTATTTTAAGCATATTTAAAATAGTTGATTTAAAATCTGTATATGGTGCTTGCTTCGGCAGCACATATACTAAAATCTGTATATGGGCTGGGGATTTAGCTCAGTGGTTAGAGTGCTTGCCTCACAAGCATGAGGCCCTGAGTTCGATCCCCAACACCAAAAAAGAATAAATTAAAAAAACAAAATAAAATCTTTGTATAGCTGGGCATGGTGGTACATGCCTGTAATCTCAGCACTCAGGAGGGTGAGGCAGGAGGATCACCTTGAAGAGCCTGGGCTACCTAATGAGTTCAAGGACAGCCTGAAGTACATAGTGAGACTATCTCTCAAAAAACCAAAAAAGAAAAAAAAAAAAAAGGCTGGGGCATGGTGGCGCATACCTGTGATCCCAGCACTTGGTATATGTGCTGCCAAAGCGAGCACAGATTCCAGCACTTGGGAAGCTGAGGCAAGAGGATCACTGTGAGTTTGAGGCCAGCCTGAATTACAATTACAGAGTGAGACCTTGTCTCAAAAAAAAAAAAAAGAAAAAGAAAAAAATTTTAATATAGTTAAAGTGTGATGTCTGGGCTTTATTAATATTTTTTCATCTGTGAATGGCCATACTTTGCATACTGCTGGGTTTTTTTTTTAAAGAAATTTTAGATGCTTCTTAATTTTTTGTTGAAAACTGGACTTTTGATGTATTGACTGGAAATCAGATTTTTTTTGTCCTCTCCCCATTGTTTATTATTACTGCTTATTGTAGTGGGGTTTTTTTTGTTTTGTTTTTTGTTTTGGTGCTGGGGCTTAAACTCAGGGCCTTGTGCTTGCGAGTCAAGCACTCTAACCACTGAGCTAAATAACCAGCCCTGTTGTTTGTTTAGTGACTTTTCTGAACTAACTTTGTAGCTTGTGAGTCAATAGAGATTTTCTTAAAAATGCCTGGGGGAAGAAACATGTTTTAATCTTTGTACTAGGCTCTTTGTAGATATTGGAGCAAGACTCCAGCTCTCACCCAGTTGATAACTAACTCTGCTTTAGCTTTTGCTTCGTGCTTGCACAGAGTCTGAAAGTCAGCCAGAGATGAGCGCTTAGGGCCTTGTCTGGTGTGTTCTCAGCATATGCCCAGCTGTGGGCACCTAGCCTTCAGATTCCCACAGGTTGTGGGAGCTTTATAAAGCCCGTATTCCCCAAAGCTTTTCTTTCCCCAGTCTGTCCTCTCAGTCTTTTGACTTTCCTTCCAGCTGTTTCCCTGGTCTCAGTGGGTAGCAGCTGATTTATTTGCATTTTGACCAATGCTACCTCTTAGCCCTGAGTAGTATCTGAGCCCTGGGAGAGCTCTAAGTTAGTTGAAATAAAGGCAACTCTTTATTTATGCTGGTCTTTCAAGAAGCCACCAGACAATTCAAAACAAATGGCTATATTTCTTTGAGAATGGTGTTCTTTCTAGCACTGGGAATGACAGTTGTTTTCAAAGCTGTGGGTAAGGGTTGGAGAGAAGGGATTAGGGTAAGTTAAAACACTGCAGAGTTCTCTTATTGCGATTTAGCCTTTTTTTAAAAGTGTTTGCTTGCTTGCTGCAAAACTTTTTATAAGTTTCCAGAATTCAGGTAAAGTTGATTTTGAGAGATTGGCAAGTTTATTCTGTTTTTGTGGAAGGATAGGTTTTGGAGTTCCCTGCTGTGCCATTCTCAACATCACTTTTACTATTTAGACTTTTCAAATTAATAGTGAGCTGTGGGTGAAACTCATGTTTTTCATGTATTTTGCCACTGTGCCGTTGCTGTACATTAAGTTAGATACTCTTTTTTTGTTGTTGTAAGTTGCAAATTCTCTTTAAAATTTTTTTCCTGAGGATTGAACTCAGGCCCTCATACATGCTAATACTAGGCAAGTGCTCTACCACTGAGCTCCATCCCCAGCCTAGTTTCATACATATTTTAAAATGGTGTGCAAAGGATGTGGGTCCATTCAGAATTGGGAAACTGTATTTTTTGTTCATGTTGGAAACAGTGAAAAACTGATACCTATTTCAAGTCAAGTTTTACTGTGACATCCTTCCATATATTCCTGAAAAGGTTTTTTGGCCTGCCAGTAACTTAGCAGGTGGCATTTTTTTTTGGTTTTTTTTTTGAGACAGGGTCTTGCTGTGTTGTTCAGGCCGGCCTTGAATTCTCTATGTAGTCCTGCCTGGTCTGGCTGGAACTCACAGTGATCCACCTGCCTCAGCCTCCCAAGTGCTGGGATCACAGGTGTGTGCCACTATATCCTACAGTATGTGGGTTTTTTCTTGTTTTGGTGGTTCTAGGCCTCAAACCCAGGGCCTCGGACATATTAGGCAAGCACTTTACCACTGACTTGTATTCCAGCCCTTGGTGCATTTCTAAGCCCATGTGCCACTGCTTCTTAGACAGTAAATAAAATGAGGTTGCTAGCATCTGGATCTTCAAGAGGAGAACATTAATATGACATGTTTCTGTATTTGGAACTATATGGGTTTTTGCTACTATGTTCATTGGGCCATAAAGGGTGGATATGCAACAATGTGCAAAGGAATCCAATGATAAAACCTGTAGTTTACATGCAGGCAGACTTCTCTCCTTGACTGCGTAAATATCATTTAAGCAAAACCCATATTTTAACTGCCTGCCTTACTAATGAAGAGGTAAATCAAAGAAATGATTATTCACTTTGGAAAGGAATCTCTTTATGATTCATTTATTAAATGTAGTTATGTTTGCATAATATAATTAATACCTCAAAGTTCAATTTAGATAAGACTATATTGGAATATATCTTTAGTACTAAGTGACATTAACTGCTTCTGCTTATTTTTCCTTCTATCTAGTATGATTTTGCTCTTTTGAGACAAGATCTCACTGTAGTTCAGGCTTGAACTCACTATGCAGCCCAGACTGTCCTTGAATTTGTAGTAATCCTCCTGCCTCAACTTCCCAACTGTGGTTATTACAGGAATGTGCCACCACACCCAGCTAAGCAAACTCTTTTTCCCAGTGAAAAGGTGACTTTGTCAAAAACAAATTTTAAGAGTATTCTAGAGCTGTAAGAGCTGGAGATTTAGTTTAAAATCATCTAAAACTTCTAGAATTTTCAGGGGTTGGGGATTTAGCTCAACTGGTAGAGTGCTTGTGCTAAGGCCCTGAGTTCGATCCCCAGCACAAAAAAAAAAAAGCAACCAGAGTTGTTTTAGGACTGATGAAAGGAAATGCCTCCTTTTCATAGCAAACTATAAACATGTGTGACCTACTAACTAAAGGAGTTACATGAGTTAAAAAATTTAAATTAGTCCAAACAGTCAAGCTCTAGCTAATACAGGAAAATTATTCTTCACTTAGATCTAGGTGAGAGTGTGATTTTCCCTCTTTTAAAAAAAGCATGGGAAAAAAATAACAAAATTAGCACAAAAATATCCATGACAAGCTTCATGCCCACTCTTACCAAGTAATATATTTTCCTCTCAAATTACGTTTTGGTCCCTTCAACTTTATTCAGCTGTCTTCCTTTGCAGTACTCCCCTTCCCCACACACCTTCGAGCATTCTGGTTAGTGGTGGGGAAAGATGACTGAGAAATACTGCTGTGACTTCTCCATCGTCCCCTTGGCCCTTTCCTTCCTGTTTTAAACTACATCTCTCTAGGGTCAAAAAAGTTAGTCCTTTCTAACAATAATTTCTTTCTCATTTTTTAAAATGCTTTTCCTCATTTTTTTAACATAATAGGATGATAAAATTGTTGCTGTCTACGTTGCAGCTCAACTTGTGGCTTTATTCTTGTCTATGTCAGTCTCTTATTTTGGTTTCAGTCAGCCTGTTTCCTCTTATGAGAATGCACTGGCATATCCCCCAGCTTCAGATGTCTCTCCTGTACCCATGGTGGCTCGCCAGTCTCCATCTCTTCTAAACTGTTTCATATTAACACTGGGTTCATTTGCTTTTCCACCTGAATGTCCCATGAGCATAACTGTAGAAATCTCAGAATTAAATTTCATCCACTCTCATTGCTAAAAGCATCTGCTCTTCTTCCTGGATTCAATATCTTTATTGTTTCTAATTTCCTTCACTTGCTAGTTAACTCTTAGCATCTAAATTTGTTTCTCTTCACTGTTCATGTGCAGTCAGAAACATCGTGTCCCTTCTACCTCACAAATGTGCTTTCCTGGTAGTATGAACACAGAGCTGTGAGAATACTGAGGGGGGAAAAAAAACACTTACTCTTCCTGAGGAAGGGAGGGAAAATTTAGAAGTGATAGTGTACTTAAAAGTTGTTCTTAAAAAAAAAAAAAAGCAAAAAGTTGTTCTAGAGGGGCTGGGGATATTGCTCAGTGGTTAGAGTGCTTGCCTTGCAAGCATAGGGCCCTGAGTTCGATCCCCAGCACCAAAAAAAAAAAAGTTCTAGGAAACCAGATGTGGTGGTGCATATCTGTAATCCCAGCACTCTGGGGGGCTGAGGCAGGAGGATTGCAAGTTCACTTCTAGCCTCCACTACTTAGCCAGACCCCATCTCAAAAAAAGGAGCTGGGGATTTAGCTCAGTGTGAGGACACTGGGTTCAGTCCCCAGTACTCCGAAAAAAAAAAAAAAGTGCCCAGAGTTCAATACTTTACACTGCAAAAAAAAAAAAAAAAACCCACAAAAAACAAAAGAAAAAAATGAGAAAGAGGGTTTGGGGATTTAGCTCAGGGTTAGAGCACTTGCCTCGTAAGCAGAAGACCCTGAGTTCAATCCCCAGCGCCAAAACTAAAAAACAAAAACAACAAAAAAACATGAAAAATGGGATAGAGAAGGTTCTCGTAAACACCTTCCTACTCATCATCCTGTTGTAATAGCTTTACGAGTATGTTTCTTTAGTAGTCTACAAGATTATAAAGAATACAGATAAGTTGTGTAATAAATCTCTTGGAAGTACATCATATGAGGTGGGTGCTTAGTGTTTCTGTAATTACTGTAATTAATAACTGAATAAATGTCTCCAGCCTACCTCATCCAGTCTTACTATGTTCTTACACATTCTTTTTTCCAACCACAGTACACTGCACTACTCTTCCTTTTCAGTAATTAGGCACATTTTTCTTAATTCTGTACCATTACAAGCCGAGCATAGTGGTGCACATCTGCAATCAGGAGGCTGAGGCAGACGGGTTGCTGTGAGTTCGAGGCCAGCCTGAACTACATAATGAGACCCTGTCTCAAAAAAAAATTCTATACCATTCCACATGTGCTCTGTTTTGAAAAATATTCTTCCTATCATCTGCCCTCCTGTAACTTGGATAGTTTTCCATTTAGTACCTGTAAAACATTCAGATGATAGCTTCCTTGAGGATTTGCAGACTTCAAAAGAATATATAATAAGGAGTTGGGAATTTAGGTCAATGGTAGAGCACTTGCCTGGCAAGTGCAAGGCCCTGAGTTCAATCCCCAGTACCCCCCCAAAAAAGAACATAATAAATCTCAGAGTGCTAGGATTACAGACTTACACCACCATGTCCAGCAGAAATCTTAACACTATAATATGACTTCCAGTGGTTATATTTTGAAACTCTAAAAGTAATCAAAGCTGGGTATGGTGGCACATGCCTGTAATCCTAGCACTTGGGAGGCTGAGCCAGGACAATCACTGTGAATTTGAGGCCAGCCTGAATTATATAGCAAAGCCCTGTCTCAAAAACAGAACAAACAAAAATCAGAATAATAAATAGCCATTGTATAACATGGGTGATGTTGTACCAAACAGTGGTCTTGGAATGCAGTACAGTGTTCCTAAAAGTCACCTACACTACTACTGTATTTCCTCCTGGACCTCAAGGACATGGATGACCATCTAGTGTAATTCTAGTAATATGAATAATATATTTTCTATTCAATCACCAGGTGCCAATGAACTGGCTGTGCAAAAAGCAAAGGCAGAAATCACCAGGCTCATAAAGGAAGAGTTGATCCGACTGGTAAGTGAAAGCCTCAAGGATTTGTTTTAATAAATGTTTTATTGACCAATAATATAAATACAGACAAGTTACAAAATCATGAATTTTCACAGAGTGAGAACATCAATGTAATCACTGCTCAAATTAAATAGAGAGCATTACCAGCACCTGGAGCCTTCCCCGTGGCCTTCCTTGTCACTATTCATTTTCTAATGTAACCATATTGTGATTTTTAAAATCATAGATAAGCCAGGTGTGGTGGCGCATGCCTGTAATCCCAGCACTTGGGAGGCTGAGGCAGGAGTCAGGAGGATCTTAAATTCAAGGCAAATGTCTCAGAGAATCATTGTTTTGCCTGTTTTTGAACGCCATATAAGTAGAACCATATGCTGTGTACTCCTTTTGTATCTCAGTATTGTTTTGAGATCAGTCCTTGGTATTGCAAGCAGCAATAATTTGTTCATTTTCATGACCCTATAGTATTTAGTTATATGAATATACTGTCGTTTTTTGACTTTTATGAATAACACTTCTATGAACAGTCTTTCATGTCTTTTTGGTACACATTAGTGTGCTTTTATTCTTGGATATATGACTTGGAGTAGAATGGCTATTTGTAGAATTACGTATAGTTTGGCTTTTTAGTAGATGTTGCTAAATGTTTTCCAAAGGAAATATTATACTGGTTTACACTCCTCCCCACACAGCATATGAAAATTCCAGTTACTCTGCATCTTTGCTAACACATGGTGTTGGCAGGGTTGGGTTGGGTTTTTTTTGGCGGGGGGGTGGCAGTATTTTTAATTTTAGGCAGTTGCTTAAATTAATTAGATTTTGGAAAAAGCAGACCTTCATAGGCTACCTTTCCAAAGGATGCAGACATGCACTTGTATTTTAGTGCCAGTTGAAACTTGTAAACTTTCTCTACAGCATGTGCATTGGGTGAGGGTCCTCTGAAAGAAGATGGTATTCTTTCTGTTTAAGAATGTGACTTTGACGGCTTTTTTTGTTGGGGAAGGTGTGCTGGGGATCAAACTCAGGGCCTGTGCTTGCTAGGCAAGCGCTCTACCACTTAGCTAAATCCCCAACCCCTTGAAGGCTTTTTAAAAATTTCACTGGCAGAACATTATTTTGGGGAGCCAAGAAGATTAAAGAAAAGAGTATATATACAAAATAGGAAAAAAGAAAACAGTCTTTAAATCAGCCATAAGCCTGTTTCATCAAGGAGTGAGAGAAAAACAACCATATGCTTGTAGGTTTACTCAAAACACAGTCATAGAGGGAACTTCAGTCAGTGAAAATAAGTGATTAGTTACTGGACAATTCCTTGTGCCTGGTGCAGTAATATTAACATCTTTATTTTGACTGTCTGATAGTTTTATGAGTTGATAGAAGAAATGATCTTACGTTTTCTCTTTCTTTGCTTTTTCTGACCATGTGTCTTTATTTTTTATTACAGCAAAATTCATACCAGCCAACAAATAAAGGAAGATACAAAGTCTTGTAAACATCTACAAAAACTTTTTTTTACCTGTGGTGGTCTCTGATACAGTGGCAGTTGTTGTCTGAAGTTTACAGTGCATTGTAAATTAAGATTTTTAAAACTCCATCTTGCTGATTTTTTTAAATACAAGAAACGAGTATTTGCTAAAGAAATCTGTCAGTAAGTAGCCCGCAGTTATTCAAACTATATTTAAAGCAGGCCTGTTTTCAGAGTATAATACCTTTAATGTAAAACCTAAATATTGGTATTTTAAATGTCTGGATAATATTCTAGAGGTTTAAAAATGGAAACATTTGGGCTTTGTATTGAAGGCAATAAAGGATACAAGTCACTGAGGAGCTACACATCTTATCCTCTTTCAACAAAATTATCTCCTGAGAAAAGGTGAAATTCTGTTATATTTTGTGTCAGCCCCACCCCAAGTTTAAATCTTATTCAACTCAACTCAGTAGACCATCTAAACTGGATTTAAGAATGTTATAATAGAAGCTTTATAAATTAGGTTCGGAGGTTCTTTTTTTTTTTTTAATCATTGTAAACTGGCAGTAGTTGGATTACTTTTGGTTTTGTAACATTAAAGATTTGTAACATAAGAATTTGTTGCATTTCTTTACACTGCAAAGTTTTAGTATGTAGTACTTTTAGGTTCCTCTTGCAACCTCTGGCTTATGCCAAGGTGTAAATTCTTAATCTTATTTAAAAGAAAGTGATTATAGCCTATAAATATTAAACATTATTCCTTTTCTCCCTGAAAGTGTTTATTTACACATTTGTACATATGGTATGTACAAACACCCTACTACTTTTAATCTGATTTTCCTTCAAGATTATTATAGGTTGTGAATTTTTTTTCTTAAAAAATACATTTGGGAGGCTGAGACAGGAGGATTGCAGTGAATTCAGGGCCAGCCTGGGCTATATAGTGAGTGCAAGGCCAGCCTGAACTCTACATAGTGAGACCCTGTATCCAAAAAACAAACAAACAAACAAACAAAAATTAAAGCATACTAGTACACAAGTTTTAGACAGACTTCAGCATCTATGAAATTTAATGCACAAGGCATCAAAGTTGTATTTTGAGCCCTCAGAATCTAACTCCTAACTATTCTAATTTAAATGGCTGTAGTTGGATTACCTAATTCTTTTGAAGACTCCTGGTATATTAGAACTTAATAGGGCTGGGGATTTAGCTCAGCGGTTAGAGTGCTTGCTTTGTAAGCACAAGGCCCTGAGTTCGATCCCCAGGACCAAAAAAAAAAAGAAAAGAACTTAATATTGTTTTTACTTGAAAAAGTTTTTTCAGAAATTAAGTAGATGTATTTCTTAAATTAAGAAACAGCCTCTGGATATTCTTGATTTAATAGTTTTCAGAAAAGAACAAAATTCAAAGTATTCTGTCATTTTAATGTTATAGGCAATAGCTAAAGTGACAGCACATAAAAAATCATTTCTTCAATATAAGTTATCTTTATTTAAAAAGTAAGATAGAACTGGAAAATGTTTTTAGATCTCTTACACATTCACCTAAATAAGTGAAGGAAGAAAAAAATAGTCAAAAACACATGTAACAACAGAATCAAATAAACCATTTACTCTAAAATTCCAGGCAGCCCCCCTTTATTTATTTGCTTATTATTACCCAGTGGTAGTTTGTTTTCTTTGATAGAATATATCATAGTCCCACATTGGTGACACTTGGTGCTCCCTTCAACCTACTAGACACTTTCAGATTCAGAGATTTACATCATTTTAACATTTTCTTTATGTTTGTATATCTAGTTGTGTTGAGCCGCTAGGATTTTGTTCTAAAATGAAATGATACTCTGATAGTAAATTTTTAGTGTCACACTGACTGATTTTTAAAATTTGAATGATGTACAGACTTTAATTTGTTTTTTTAATGCAATATCAAAATTTGCTCATGTTTTCTAAATTCCTTATAAAATAAAGTTAATTCAGTCTGCATTTTTCTAAAATTATCTTTCCTCAAATGCTTTCTCTTCTGTTTCTCTGATGTTTTAGTGTTGATAGACATGAGAGAGAAGTGTTAACACTCCATGTATCTTTTTAAAATTTGTAGCGATTTACTATCCAAAACTTTTATAGTTCTGACATAAGATAGAGAAAATATAGGTAGAAAGGATACAAGGAAAATCACAATTTTTATTTATTTATTTATTTTTTCACTCATCTTGTGATGGGAAAAACACAGTTTTTAAAACTGCAGCATCAGCACACAGAATTTATTCAAGCCTTTTTCACTCAAAATAAAAAAAGTACTTTCCCCCTAAGTGTTTTAAAGCCTGGACCCAGGCTAGGGATTTAGCTCAGTAGTTAAAGTGCTTGCTTAGCAAGCACAAGGCCCTAAGTTTGATCTCTGGCAAAAAAAAAAAAAGCCTGGGCCCATGGTTTTCATTTTCTTTTATGACAAGGTTACCACTCTTCATGTGTGAAGAGGCCATCCCTTTTCACCTGGAAAATAAGGCCTTTGCTTTACGGCACCTTTCACCTATAGGAAGTGCCATCATCTTTCACCTGTAAATTGAATCTCTGCTTTTCATTCATTTCCATTGATGTGTCTTGAAAATTCTTTTTCTGTGACAAAAGTCAGTGAACCTTCAGGTTCTTCGTCACTGGTTTGAGGAACCTCCTTGGGTGCTATCTGATGACGGTTCTGAAGAATTTATAAATTTCTTCAGAAGAATTTGATGTTTTTATGTTTTGCATAAGACAAATATGATTGGATTAATAGGTTAATTTGACAGTCAAGAGTTTTACCATGGTGGCTCTTACTCTTCCAAAATGGAGATACAGGGGGCCCAAGAGGCCACAACTTGGGCAGGAAGCAAGAGTGGAGGCTGCAGGCTCATTGTGGTGCTGGAAAGGGCCAGTCTGGACAGTCAAGGGAGGGAAGATATGAATTACGCAGCTGCGACCAAGTACAAATCTATGTTGAAGAATGGAACTCTAAGCAAATGTGACTAGACATAGCCCACCAGGGCTTATTCATGCTGATGAGCAGTCCACTGAACAGAGCTGGCTTGCTGCAGGTTTGTATCCACACGCAGAAGCTGATTGAAGTAACTTCCAGAATTTGAATTTCTAGGACCTTTGACTGCTTTTGTGGCCTCATGGTTCAGCTTTTGTACAATTCAAGTAGCTTATGGCCCCCAAAAGCTTTTGAAGGTAATTAAGAATCCATTGTGAGGGGCTTGGGGATTTAGCTCACTGGTAGAGTGCTTGTCTAGCAAGCACAGGCCTTGAATTTGATCCCCAGCATCCCTCCAAACAAAATGTAAGAAAAAGAATCCAGTATGAGATCATTTCCCAGTCGGCTATATGAAAATTGGCACATCTTTTTCCTTCTCAGCTGTCAGTAATGTCCAAGAGTTGGTGCCCAGTAGAGACCCTGTTTTTGTTGTAGGGAACTTTGCCCATGGGAAAGTCAGTGTGGAGTATGTAGAGAAGATGGTATGTATCAGCAACTACCCCTTCTTTACTGCCCTCACCTGTGCCAAATAGCCTTTGAAGAAGTATGGTGGATGATTTGACATTGGCAGAACCTGGTTCTGAAACAGGTCTGTTGACATCGCTTCCCTTATTCCTGCTCTGAACTTACTGCTAGAAGATGACCTTCCTGTGCTGAGACTAGAGCCTGGGGAGGCCCATGCTGTACTGTACATTTTCTCTTCATTTGTGCTATAAATGCTGTTTTTTGCAAAAAACAAAACGAAAGGACAATGACTAAGTTCTGCCCTGCTCCTTAGTGTACTTTAATATTTGGTACCCTTTGTGTCTTTTGGGCTTTGTTGGTATACACATGGTGTTCACCTGGGAGTCACAATGCATCTTTAACTCTCATTCTTTTTTTGAGGCTACTGTCCATATATTTGAAAGAGTGATAAAGGAAAACCAGCTCTTGAATCTTGGGATTTACAAATCTCATTAAGCCCCCCAGGGGGTCTGCTTCAAAATAACACATCAGCATCCTGAGAATTACAGACTAGAAAACAAAGCTCTGAAGTTATAACTCAGCTGTGTCTGAGCTCTTTTTGTTATGATGCTGTCATGGTTTAAATCTAAAATGTCCCCCAGAGTCTCGTGTGTTCAGAGGTGGGACTTTTGAAAGGTAATTGGCTCATGGGGTGCTATGCTCATCAGATTAATTCACTGATGAGTATGTTTATAAATATGCTATTATGAGGTGGAGCTCAGTTGGAGGTGGGTCACTGAAGCATGACTTGGGAGAGTGTGTTCTTGGCCCTGGCTCCGCCTTTCCCTCTCTGCTTCCTGGCTACCATGAGTTGAGCAGCTTTCCTCCACCGTGCCTTTCCACAATGGACTAAGTCCTCTGAAAACTTTGAGCCGAAATAAACCTTAAAGTTGCAAGTGTTGGGTATTTTGTCCCAGGAATGGGAAAGTGACTGATACAGATGCCTTGCTTTGCTTTATAGCCATCAGCCAAGATTCTTTAGTGATATTTATAGTGCTTGTGTAAGATAGAAGCTGAGTGGGGGAAGTGGTAGTCCAAATAAAGTCTAGGATAGACTGTGTTTAATAAAATGCTTGTTTGGCTGCCTTTTAGAAAATGCTAAGTCGTTACAGCAGCCAGGAGTCCTGAGTATCTTACCTAGTGCAATCATGAACTCTTTCACCAAAGCAACTAGAGCTTCACATCTTGGTACATATTCTCTCAGAATGGGACCCTTCTGGCATGAAAAGCTAAGCTTATTTTTTTAAAAGGAAGTGTGTTTGTGTGTATACATAAGGGTTGAGGAGAGAATGAGTGTGTGGGTTCTTTTTAATTTAGGTGTGGCCATCAGAAAATCTTAAAGAACAAAATCTTACTGTGGTGGGGCACAAAGCTAGGAATATAACAACATCTCACCACTGCTTAAGGAAACATTCCCTGTACTCATAAGTTAGCTCTCTGGAGTGAAACATGGCTGAATTTCCCTCACTAGATAAACAGTCCCCGATATGTTGGCAGTTACGGATATTTAAAAGGTGTTTTGTTCTATATCAATGTATAATTTGCCTCAGTCAAGATTCCAAGTAGAAATATGAAGAAAAAGTACGAGCAAACATATTCTTTACAAAACCCCCACAGTGTCCATGGTCCATGGTTTCCCCTTTGTTGTGTCTTGTGGCTTAGCTGATGTATGCGTGCATACTATTAAAATCACAGGACTGGTGAGGAATTTGCTTTTGATTATTTTTCTTGACCTTGTATTTTCCATATATGGCATCAACTCATAGGAGTTATTTTGAAACCAAAGTCTTCAGGAAGAAATTCTAACTTTGCATTAACCCCCTCTGTTGGGAAGAGAAAAAAGTACTTAGTAAAAAGTAAGTTTAACCCCTTTGGAGAACTTGAACTCAGGAGTTACTCCCTTATATATTACTAGGGTTACTTTAAAAGCCAAGTTTTATTTTTTATTTATTTTTTAGCAGTAGCAAAGTTTATTCAAGAAAGCAAAAGTGGGGAGCAGGGGAAACTGGCTCTCCACAGCGAGCTTGGGCTGAGTAAAGAGAAAAAGAGGTTGAGAGCAAAGACAAAAGTACACACTGCATCTGGGAAACACAGTGTGGGCTACTGTGGAGAGTTACTATAGTGAACCCTTCATGGCTCACCTCTACTTTTTTTTTTTTTTTTTTTTTTGGTGCTGGGGATCGAACACGGGTCCTTGTGCTCGCAAGGCAGGCACTCTAACCACTGGGCTAAATCCCCAGCCCCTCTTTTTTTTTTTGTTTGTTTGTTTATTTTCTGGTGCCAGGGATTGAACTCAGGGCCTTGCGCTTGCTAGGCAAGCGCTGTAACCACTGAGCTAAATCCCCAGGCTCCTAGCCCCTCTACTTTTATGCTATCTAAATCTCGAGGAAACCTGAGAGGATATCTACATACGGGTCCTGGGAGGTGGTGCTGGGATCCCACGCCTCAGGCTGATGTCAGGTGTAGGCCATCTTACTGAGAACCTGCTCAAGTTCTCGAGAGAAGCTATTTGCAGGGCTCTGGGAACTGTTCTGCACATGTGTTCTGCGATCTTTGAAATTAACATGTCATGCCTACTTCCCCAGCCAGCTTTGCCATGCCCTAATCTCCTATCTCATTTCCTCCTGAGAGGTACAAGTCCTCATAAATCTTAGTGGGGTGCTGAGGGAGTGGAGGTCTCTATCTTCCATTGCTTCTTCAAGCTGAAAGGGGCTGTAGACCCTCCCTGCTGGAGATTATGTGCTCTCCAACTACCTTGAGGTGCTGTGGCTCACCAGCTGGGTTGAAGAAAACCTGTCTGGAAAATGAGAGAAGAGTTAATGACCATTAACTTTCACCATTAGCCCTAATATGAGGAGCAGGTCAGATTTCCATGCTTCCTATAGTGACACTGGAGTCTTGCTTTTTGAAGAGAAATCTCAAGTTTTGGAGAGGATCATAGGAGTAGCTCTCTCATTTTGTGTGATCTCAGATACTGAACTTTCTGCATCGGTATCTGAGCCTAAAAGCTAGAGTTTTAGAATGAAAACTTTTGGAATAATTTTTAATATGGAAATACTTGATACCCCATGCTTTGAGTATTAGTTTCTTCACAACTTTGCATATTATAAAATGTCTTAGTTACTTTCTTGTTGCCGGGACAAAATACCCACCACCTGCTAGTTAAAAGAGAAAAGGTTTATTTTAGCTCATAGTTTGTGAAAATTTCAGTCCGTAGTTGGCAGGCTCCAAAGCATGGCAGAGGACACTTACTCATAGCATGGCAGCAAGTCATCAAGGCAGAAAGGATATACAGTATATATCTCCAAGCAACGAGTCACGCCCACAGTGACCTGCCTCCTCCCACCAGGCTTCACCTCTCAGCATCACACCTAGCTATAAACCCATCGGTGGTCTAATCCAGTGTCACACCCATGATCTAGTTACCAAAACCACCTATGAGTGCATGAGGTTTTGGGGGACATCTAGGTATAAGCCATAACATAGAATGAAAGAAATACAAGGATTCAATGCAAATAATAATAATAATAATAATAATGTTCTTTCCATAGAGAAAAGTTTTTCATTTGAATTTGGTAGTAGATATTTAGCAGCCTGTGAACTCTAGAAATTTCTGGCAGTCTTGGATATTAAAGTATCCTTGAAAAAATAAAAATATAAAAAAGTAAAGTATCCTTCGACTTGTCTCTGAGTTCCCACAAGGCTCTCAGATACCTTGCATTCAGCCCAGTGATCCTGGAGGCCAGCGTTTACAGAGAAGCTTTAACTTTTCACTGATCGTAGGTTACTATTAACGTGTCTGGGATGGTAATGGTTTTTTAACACACCCTGAAGTTTGAGAACTGCTGATAATCTTCCCTTTCTTTTGCTCTTGGGTTTTGATGGCCTGTGATCATCCAGGATGGTGTACATGCATAGTAGTCCATCACATATTTAATTATAAATACATTTATAGCATATAAAGGTAGTGCCTGGTATATAGTAAGCATTCAATAAAATACTAGCTAGTGTTAGTATCCTTACAGTGGGTGAATGGGAATGCAGTTTCTTAAGCTCTCTGCTATAGATTGAATGTTTGAGTCCCCCCAGAATTCATGTTGAAACCTAATGCCCAGTGTGATGGTATTTAGAAATGGGCCCCTTAAAAAAGACACCTTAGGGGTTGGGGGTTTAGCTCAGGGCCCTGAGTTTGATCCCCAGCACCAAAAAAAGAATTAAAAAAACCAGAATCTACCATCTGAGAACATAGCAGACAAGACAGCTATCTGCGTACTAGGAAACAGGCCCTCAGGAGACACTGAATCAGCAAGCACCCTGATTTTGGTCTCCAGAAGTGTTAGAGGTAAAGTCTTATTTTTTGTAAACCACCCAGTCATTTTGTCATAGCTGCCCCAGACACACTAAGACACTTTCCATTGAGTATTGCTATAAAGCTTTCTACAGCCACTATTCATTATTTCCTATGTTTATCTTTTGGTTCAAATGAAAATATTGAAGAACGCTTATAACCTCAGTTGAAAGGACGTTATAGGGAACCATCTCCCAGATTTGAACAAATGTTCTTTTTATATTCTCTCTCACATTTCACAGTTATGATTTAGAATGAAACCTGACATTCCAAAGTCACTAAAACTGGTAGTTTTGGGCTGTGGGTGTAGCTCAGTGGTGAAGTACTTGCCTAGTACACTTAAGGCCCTGGATCCAATCCCTAGGACAGCCAACTGTAAAGAGAAAAGGGCTGGTAGCTTGTCTATGTGACCTGGTCTATGCTGAGCCCAGGTGGAGTAGCAGTGAAAAGGAAGGAGGATTGAGAGACAGAGAAAGGGGGGAGAAGGGGATCAAAAAAATTACAGTGTTTTATGTACGTGTATCAACTCTGCACCAGAAATATGATTATGTACTGCACACATACCGATAAAAAAATGAAAAATGTTGGATTGAGTCCCAAAGTGTATTAAGGTTATATACTTTTTTTTGGGAGGGGTCTGTTTTGTGGTACTGCGGATTGAACCCAGGGCTTTTACACTGAGCTTTACCCCTGCCTCCCTTTATCTGTTTAAGACAGGGTCTTGCTAAATTGCCCAGGCTGGGCTTGAAGTTGTGATCCTCCTGCCTCACCTTCTCAGAATGCTAGGATTGCAGGTGTGGGCTACCATGCCAAGCAGGTGTATGGTTTGAAGAAAAAGTGTCAGGATACAAGTTAAATAATGTTACATGAGGAATACTCTTGTTGCAGATGAGCAGGGATGATGATGGCAATGCTCTTGAAAAAGCTTCTACATTCACCACTGGTATTGTATGTCCTGGAGTACCTCATTAAGAGCAGCCTGAGATAATTATCAGAAAATTACCAGACCTACTGTTTTCATTGTATTAATACAATATTCCGATGACCTGTTTGTCCATCTCAGTAGAACACACACTTCCAGAGGTTCATGCATCCCAAGTTAAATGCAAGTACTTTGCATTTAATAAGTAATTGTTGAATTGAATTGATTAAGTACCATAACTTGTCCAGGGGTCACACAGCTAGTAAATGGCAGACCTAGAATTTAAATCTGTATCTTTGTTTGAAAGCCTCCCTGTCCAGTTCAATAAGTGCTATGAAGAAAGTAGAATGTAGTACATGAGTGGTGTTTTAACTTCTTTTAGTTTGGCTCACTTGTATCAAGCAGCACTGCCATTAGAATATGCCAACACTGCTTTCTATTATTTGTACTACAGTTGAAGGGACTGAAAGAGGATGTTAAATGTAGAACCTGATGTAAAGTATTAAAAAGTAATTTAACCTTAAAAGTAGATAAGTATGTGGCCTCAGCAACATCCTATTTAAGTTCCTTTTTATTCACTTTTCATCATCTGAAGTAATAGAGTTCTTCCCTTGCCAAGTCTTCCCCACTATATCTTAAATGGTAAAGCCAGGCCTGGGGATTTAGCTCAGTGGCTGGAGTGCTTGCTTAGCAAGCACAGGGCCCTGAGTTCAATCCCAAGTACAAAAAAAAAAAAAAAAAAAAAAAATCATTTAAAATGGTAAAGCCAGGTGTGGTTGCTCAACACCTGTAGTCCCAGCTGAAGGGAAGCCGAGATGAGAGGATCACTTTAACCCATGAGTTTGAGAGTAGCAAGACCCTGTCTCATAAAGATAAGAGATGCCCGGTGTGGTGCACACTTGTGATCCCAGTACTCTGGAAGCTGAGGCTGGAGGATTGCAGTGATTTTGAGGCCAGCCTGGGCTACATAGTTCAAGGCCAGCCTGAATTACAGAGGGAGACTCTGTCCCAGGCCGTCCCCGTCCTCTCCGCCAAAGAAAAGGCAACCGATTTTAGAAAACTTGGTATAGCTTATGTATCTGTACAGTTTTGACTTAGTAAGTATGGATTCTAGAGAAGACTAGCTAACTCTTGTATTTCCAAAATAGCAGTGTGGTTCTTGGTCCTTTCCCCAGTATAATATAATGGTAACATAAAGTGTCTTCAGGCTGTAGGAAATTTTTCTGAAACTAGAGGATCTCATAAAGGAATTAAACACGATAAACTCTAAAATTTGGATGTTAGACTTCTCTTCCTCTTAAAATCTATCGCCTGCGCTTCTTACAGGATCTAGCACTTTTTCTAAATTTTTGGCTGTGAAGTTAGTGTACAAGTTCAAGGGTCCCTAAGAGTATTCCTATGTTCAATTTAGTAGAGTCACAAGAATTCAGTGAAAGCTATTACATACACATGATTTATTGCAGCGAAAGGATACAAGTTAAAAGCCAAGGGAAAAGTCTCATAAGGCAGGGTCTAAGAAGTTGCCACTGTGAAGCTTCTAGACTTCCTTTCCCTGTAGCATGGTGTCAGTGTTACTTTTCTGGCAACAGTGTGCACCAATACTGTATCCTGCTGGGAAATCCTACTTTCCTAACCAGGTAAGTGTAGGTGAGCCTTCGTATCCAGAGTTTTTATTTTGGAGCTCATCAGGTAGACACGATCATGGCTAATCTCAGTCTCCAGTTCCTGGGAAGTGGAGGTGATAGCATGTGGCTCACTCCCACACAGTCACATTGGTAGACTGACATGATTTAAGGCCCTAGGCGAATTTAAAACACCGTCAAGCCTGACGCTCCCAGGGTTTAGAGATAAAGACGCCAAGGGTAAAGGCCAGACTTTTCTGGGCAAAGTTATGTCCTTTAGATTTGCCCTTCATTCGTGTAGAAGGGCCTGCTTCTTAGTTTTTTAGATTATTCTATATTATGCCTTCAGACCCCCCGCACCGCGCCCCCACCCCGCTGCCTGTCAGAAAATCCTGCCTTCCCTGAGGGAAGTGCAGCTGAGCTTTGGTATCCAGAGTTTTTATTAGAGTTCAGCTTGTAGGCATAATCAACAGACCATATAATGGGCTGGGTGCAGTGGCGCACACCTGTAATCCTAGCCCTCTGGGAGGCTGACGCGGGAAGACTGCAAAGCGGCAACTTAGCAAGACCAGACCTTGTCTCAAAAAACCTAAAAAATGTTAAAAAAAATTTAAAAAGTGTTGGGCGATATAGTTCAGTGCAAAGGCCCTGGTCTCAATCCTCAGTACCAAAAACAAACCATATGACAGATCCTAGATTCTAGTCTATTGGTAGGTTGAATGGGGTTTTCCCATTTTATGTATTTTGTTTCATTTCCCTCCTTGCTTGTATGCGCACCCAGAAACTTTGAGCCTCTCATTACTGCCGGCTGGGCAGCACCTGGAGGGCCTGTGTTGCTTCCTCAAAGAGCCTTCATTGCTTGGGGAAATGACAAGTCACCTTCCCCAGCTTCTTCCCACTGCTTAATAAAGTGTCTTCTCAGAATCTGTGCTAATTCTGGACTCTCTCCCTTCTGACTTCTGGAAATTCATGCAAGGAGAGAGGAAGCACGGAGCAAGCTAATCTCTCCTAAGTGAAGTTGCGTATGACTGACATATCAGAAATCTAATACATAAAAGGAGTTCGTAAGCAATCTACTGATTGTCTCGTCCCTTCCTCGACGGTGGAATGAAGAATATGGCAATTCTAAAGAGATCATAGATAACACAAACTTTAAAAATTATGGTGTGGCCCACAAAATGGGCCCAAGAGTCCCGACACTCCGTATGAATATTCTCATTTTGTTTGGACGTGAAGATCTTATTCTATCCATAAGAAATAAGAGTAGAGGTTGAGTCCCTTTGACATGTGGGAAGTCCCTAGCACAATGAGACACTCATAAATCTTTTTTGCAAACAGCCATAAAAAGCTATCTCTAGAAAGACACTGCTAGGTTCAAACCTAATTTCATTTATTGATCTTGTATTCCGAGAAATGTGGTAAGTAGAGGTTCCAACATCACAGAATACGCCTAAGGCAGATTCCCCTTGCGGTGGGACCCTCCAACACCACGCCAGGAGGCATGCAGCTCAGAACACAGCTTGGCCCGCAGCCACGCACCTTCCACGCCGCGCAAGCGCAACCTGCCTGCCGGGGCTTCCCAAGCTCGCGTGCTGGTCGGCTCGGGAGACTGGGTCTCGCGATGTGTGCGTGCGTGTGCGCGGTTCTCGCGAGCTCGCGCACGCCGCCTCTCGCGCGACGGGGCCGTGGCGGCGTCTTTCTCCTGGCTCCGCGGCGCGGCAGTGCGAGGTGGCCGCGGCCGGAGCTGGGCTCTGGCGTCTGCTTCACCGTCGCCGCCCTCGCTGCCTCCTTCTGCTTCGGACTCCTCCCTGCCGGGTACACAGGCGGCGGCTGTGCAGAGAGCGGCTCCAGCGTGAGGCTCCAAGCCCATGGGCAGCACCTGGACGCGCTGAGGGGCCGGGCTAGGAGCGGCCGAGGTAGGTGGGCACGCGGTCCGCCGCTGGGGGAGCCGCGGCTGGGCGGCGGCGCCCGCGGCGGAGGCGGACGCGCGGCGAGGTCCGGCGCCCGCGGCTGGGGAGGGCTGTGCGACCCGCGCCGTGAGGGGCTGTGGCCTGGCCCGCGGCGAGCGGAGGGCGCGGACAGAGCCTGCTTTCCCGAGTGTGGAGCCATCCGCGGGGAAAGTCCTCTTACGGCGGGGCGGGGGAGGACTCACCCTTTTCTTCGAGGGGTCGGAATCTGCAGTCTTCTCTCCTCCCTTTCAGTAAGAGCCTGCCGGCTAGGAGGGAGCGTGCCTTCTAGTCGGAGTGGCCTGCAGACTTCGACGCTTGCAGAACTCCTAGTGGAGGGACGCAGTTTATGAATTTTGATGTTGGAAGGGTACAGCCCTTTCTCTAAAGTGGGCTCATATCTGTAGCAAACTTGTTATTGCTAATACATATGTTAATAGTCGCTTTTGGACCCACAGCAGGTAATATACTTTCGAACGCCTCATGTCGTTAGGTTTCTGGCACCGGGGAAACTGTGCCGTGGGGTACAATTAAGGAGTAGAAGGGAGACAAAGGAGGCTGTTATTTATGTTCTGTCCTGGTTTGAAACTTTCCGTGGTGAGGCTGAAGAGTATAGCAGTGGGCCGTTGCTAGATGGTTCTTCCAAGTCAGTAAGCTGAATCGAGACTTTTTAGAATTATAAAATCCTGTATGATTTATATATAATTTTAAACTAAATGACCTGCAGTAAATCTCTGAGAATTATGTGATGTTTGATCTTTAGAGGAGAGCAGAACCTGGGTTTCTTGAAAAACTTGTCTCTGTTTAGAAAGCTTCATGAATGTCTGTTAAGTTACTAAAAATAGGTTTTTTCTATTGGACGTAACGACTGGCGCAGTAAAGATAAAATAATTGATTTGAGGAGTTAAACACAGTAAAACAGTTTCAGAGACAGCAAGTTAGCATAAAAGATTTTGAGTTTAGTCACAGTCAAAATGTATAAAAGCTTTCAATTGACTCACTTATTTTCAGTGAGCCATTTTAAATGGTAATAATCTTCAGCCTTTGGTAGTCAACACAGTCTGTTTTGTAACTTTTTTTTTTTTTTTTTTTTTGAGTCTGAGTCTTACTGTAGCCCTGCCTTACCCTCCTGAGGGCTGGGATTACAGGCGTGCACCACCATACCCGGCTTGTAACTCTTGACTTCCATTCAGTCCACCGTTTTTTGAAATGTAGTATTGATTCTTTCTTAAGAAATATGGCCTCCGTACGTTCAGTGAACTTCATATGGGAAGAGTCTTTCAAAAATAGTTGGCAAGCCCTGGACTAGAAGGAGGAAGACATTATGAACTATAGGGTTATGCTTGTGTATTATGCAAATACTGCAAATAACTATATCTTGCATATAAGTCATATAAATATATATGGTGGTTAGTCACACAAGGATCTAATGGTCCTGATTCCTTTCTTAATAAGGTTGAAGTCTGAAAGTAGGAAAGAATTGATTTTAGCTGTTTCCTTTTTTTTTTTGACACGGTGCTGGGCTTTGAACCCAGGACCTTAGGCATGTGAGGCAAGCGCTGGACACTGACCTACACCCTCAGCCCTTTTTCTTAACTATTTATGTGACTAGTTGCCATAGTAAATTTCTTGGCAGTAGCAGTGGAGGGGACTCTAGAACAGATAAAAGATCCACACTCTAGAAGTGTTTTTATTTTTTTTTTTTGGTACCGGGAATCGAACTCAGGGCCTCATGCTTGCGAGGCAAACACTCTAAGCACTGAGCTAAATCCTCAGCCCAGAAATGTTTTTTATATCAGTCTTTTATTGTCATTCCACTGGAGTAAACAGCTTTACTTCTCCATTTTGTGTCCTAGTACTTAGAATGTTGTTTTGTTTTTTTGAGACAGATTCCACTATGTAGTCCGGGCTGGCCTTAACTCACTATGTAGCCTGGGCTGGCCTTGAACTCATGGCACTCCTCCTGCCTCAGCCTCCCAGATGCTGGGATTATAGGCATGTGCCACGACACCTGGTTTAGAACAGTGTTTTGCATGAAGTTAGCCCAATAAATGTGAACTATGTCAGAAATAAACGTAGCTGGGTATTGTGGTATATGCCTGTAATTTCAGCACGTGGGAGCTGAGATAGGAAAATGGTAACTTTGAGGCCAGCCTGAGCTACGTAACAAGTTTGAGAGCTAGCCTAGGCTACAAGATGAGATTCTGTCTCAAATTTGAAACATACACATGTGTGCAACTAACAGTACAAATTAAAGGCATAAATTCGTGGAGAAAATTAAAGGGATTGGAGATGGGGCACTTTTTTTTTTTTTTTTGGAGACAGGGTCTGGCTATGCAGCAGGCTGACCTTGAACTCACTATGTAGCCCAGGCTGGCCTCAAACTTGCAGCTATCCTCCTGCCTCAGCCTCCCAAGTGCTGGGATTACAGGAGTGCGCCACCACGCCTGGCTGTGAGGTGCTATTTTTTTTAATCACAGGTCTAATTTTTTAATGGTGTTTTTTTCCAGTGTGGGCTGGTGTCTGAGTAAAGGGTATGTGGCCACATTTTGTTTGTAAAAGTCTTACATAATGTAAGCTGAGTCTTTATATCCAAAGTGCTGACAGATCATGAATGTTCTAATATATTAAGAGAAAATGAAGTAAAGGAAGTAAGGTCCAGAGGGAAGGTTATGGTGTGCTTAATGATAGGAATTGAAAAGGCATGAACTATAAAACATTGAAACAGATTGTAGAGAGAGATTTTTTTTCCCTTAACTGGCAGTGGGAGAAAGAACTTGTACCTTCCTACCTCTTTTTGTGAGAATGTTCCAGTTGGATGATTTCTGAATAATACTGAGCTGGGCCTGGTGGTACACGCCTGTAATCCAAGCCTTTGGGAGGCTGAGGCAGGAGAATTGCCATGAATTCAAGGCCAGCTTGGCCTACAAAGTGAGCTCAAGGCCATACTGAAGTACATAGCGAGAGCCTGTCTCAGAAAAACAAACAACAACAACAAAACCACCTGAATAATATTGAAAATGGTTTACTTTTCCTCTTACAGTGTTCTCCAAGGTTTGTGTGTTTCTCTTAGTATTTGCATATGGTCTCTGCTCCAGCTTTATTGGCACAAAACTGTTACTTTGATTCCTACTTAATTCTTCTATATATTTCTCATTTAGTATTTAATTTGATTAAGAGAAGAATGTGGTTGGTCCAATCACAAGTCCCAATATTGGCTTTTCCATATGGCATTACCCCGGGAAGGTTTTGTGGGTATTTGTAGAGGTTGAGGGTAAAGCAGGATTTTTTTTTTTTTAAGAGACATGAGAAGGATTTATTACAGGTAGAGATAAGATGCACTCAAGAGTGAAGTATGTGTACTCAGAGAAATGAGGCACCTAAACAGGAATATTTTTAAGTTGAGCCTTGATTCTTTTTTTGGAGGTGGGGGGTTCTGGGTATCGAACTTGGAGCCTTGCACTTGCTAGACAGGTGCTCTATCACTTGAGCTAAATCCCCAACCCCTTTTAAGTTGAGTCTTAATGCTTTCATTTTAGTAGTGCTGAGTGGTAGAGTGTGATTTTGTCCCTCAAGAAACATTTGGCAATATCTGGAGGAATTTTTGGTTGTTAAACATTTAGGGAAAGGGAGAGAAGAGGCATTGCTCCTGACATCTAGTGCGTAGAGGCCAGGGATGATGCTATGCATTATACATTGCACAGGATAACCCCCAGCAACAATTTTCTGACCCAAATGATAGTGATGCTCTCAAAAAAATTCTGGTATAGTTGTATACTATACTGTAAATTGTTCTGAGTTCAGATTATCTAAATTCATATTTGGCTTTACTGTTTCCTAATATATTCCTGGCAGGTTGCATAAAGTCTGCCTGTTTCTATAAAATAGAGCTAATAATACTAGGTTCTCATAAGCAGGTACTAAAGATTAAATCAGATAATATGCAAAGTGCCAAGTGACACACCTGTATCATCCTAACTACTCAGGAGGCTAGGCAGGAGGATCAACAAAATTGAACCCAGTTTGGGTGACTGTCTCCAAATAAAAAAAGGACTGGGAATACGGGGATGTAGCTTAGTGTGAAGGCCTTGGGTTCAATCTCTAGTACTGCCAAAAAACGAACAAACAAAAGACAACAAACCTAGTTGTCTGCCGTATTATCTTTAGAAAATGAGAAAAACTTATTCCATTGAGTATTTATTCTAGCCCAGTCTTGTTTTATATCCTCAAGGCTGTAAGGCTTTTGCCATAAACAAGTAGCTTCTCACTGTAGATATTTGGCTTTCATAGTTAAGAATTTAAGCCAGCTGGCCAAGAGTTCCATATCTGTTGATTCTCAGTAAATATTTTGAAGCTAAACAGAATTTAATTCTGTGACTTGATTTTCATTTTCTTTTGTTTTTATAAACTGAAATAAATTTACAGTGGTTTTGGTTCACAGTAGTTAGCAATTTGTGACCTTTGGGAGTAACTATTTTCCTGAGGTCTTGATGCAGTTTTAAATATAGGAGGGGTGCAGGCAGACATCTAATGACTTGGAGCTGGACCTTAGTATACATTTTGTGACTCTTTTCTAAATCTGAATTGGAATCATGTCTTTATCTTTGTTACCTTGTTGCAATATAATGTAGTCTTTGTAAAACACATTCGTTGTGCATGACTAAACTATAAGGCCAATTGGCCATTTAGGGCTGGCTTGCTGTGGGGTAGTTTGAATATATTGTTTTTTTTTGCTATGCTGGAAATCAAACCCAGAAGCTCTTTCTTTTTTCTTTTTTTTTCCAGAAGCTCTTTTTAATATGCTAGATAAGCAAGTGCTGTATCACTTGAGCTACATCTGTAGCCCTTTAATGTTTTCTTCATATAGAGGGGAAAAAAATCACAAGCCTGTCCTAATAGCTAAAACAGAGACTTTGCACTGTTCATTTAGGGCTTCTATAAGTGACAAAGATCCATACCGTATGTGTAATCAAGGGAGAAAGGCCATGTTGTACCTTCAACTTTTTGTCTTTAAAATAGGAAGTATTTTATTATCATTGTTACCCATATTTTTTTTTGTTACCCATATTTTTATAGTATAAATCTTAACTGTTTACATATAGTTTGCTCATTTTAGTTATTAGTAACCTTTGTTTACCCTTAGTGCTGGTTTATGTTTTCTTCTTTTTTTTTTTTTTTTGGTGCTGGGGATGGAACTCCAGGATCTTATACTTGTGAGACGAACACTCTAATTGCTTGGTTTATGTTTTCAAAATGGACGTTTGAAGGGAGACAGTACCTTGGGCCAAGAGATTGGGTTCTTTGTTTGGCACATTGTATCTTTTGTAAAGTGAAACATACACCCCCTTCTGTTTAGATAATTAGGGAGTACCTGTCTTGTGGAAACTGTGGTCAGATTAGAAATACACATATGAGAAATATAATAAAAGGCTAAAAAGAGACATTCTAAGGAGGTCATAATGGCAAACTGAAAAAAATGTTAATATGAGTTTTTTACATTTTTGGGTTTTTTTGGTTTGTTGGTTTGTTTTGAGACAGGGTGTTGCTATGTAGTTCAGGCTGGTTTTGAACTCACTATTAGCCCAGGATGGCCTTGAACTCATAGCAGTGCTCCTGCCTTAGCCTCCCAGGTGCTGGGATTGCAAGTGTGTGCCACCAAGCCTGGCTCAAGAATTCTTGTCTTTACTATTATCCTTTTGGAGTTTAATAATCTCATATTGAGGATGCCAGGCATGGTGGTACACACCTGTAATCCCAGCATTTGGGAGGCTGATGCAGGAGGATTGCTGTGAGTTTGAAGATAACCTGGGCTACATAACAAGTTCAAGGCCAGTGTGAACTACATATTGAGACCCTGTCTCAGAAAACAAAACCAAAAAACAACCCTCCCAATCTCAAATTGAAAAGCCTACAAAATATAACATTTATTTTTATTTTCTACTTGTAGTAGAATATTATGGCCATAATATTAGTATTAAAATTAAGTTACTTTGATATTTGTCCCTATGCATGATTGAATTGCGAACAAAAAGGATCCTTGAGTGTGCTGATACATGTTTATCAGTGGTCTGGCACTCTTGTCAGCCTAATTTTAGGTAGTCTACATAGTTGTTGGAAGATACTTTTCCCACTAAATGGTGTCATACAGATACATATTTGTGTATATGTATTTATGCATATTCGTGTTTTATTTTTGGTAGAAAATGATGCATCCTGTTGCCAGCAGTAATCCAGCATTCTGTGGCCCTGGCAAGCCTTCCTGCCTCAATGAAGATGCCATGAGAGCCGCTGATCAGTTTGACATATATTCCTCCCAGCAAAGCAAATACAGCCACACAGTCAGCCACAAACCAATGGTTTGTCAGAGGCAAGACCCGTTAAATGAAACACACTTGCAGACTACAAGTGGCAGAAGCATAGAAATAAAAGATGAACTAAAGAAAAAGAAAAATCTCAACCGATCTGGTAAGCGTGGCCGGCCCTCGGGAACCACCAAATCAGCAGGATACCGGACCAGCACAGGCAGACCCCTGGGAACTACCAAAGCGGCTGGATTTAAGACAAGTCCAGGCAGACCTTTGGGTACAACTAAAGCTGCGGGATACAAAGTCAGCCCAGGGAGACCTCCAGGTAGCATTAAAGCTCTATCTCGTCTTGCCGATCTTGGTTATGGCTGTGGCACTGCTGCTTTTCCTTACCCTATGATGCATGGCAGAGCAGTTCATGGGGTAGAGGAAACCAGCAGTGAAGTCAAGCCACCCAACGAGTGAGTGAGGCAGGAGAAGAGGGCTAGGTTTAGGAGGAGATTGTGAATAATCCCAAAGCTTCTTGGTTCGATTTGGACAGACATAATTTTATAGCCTGGGCTTTCCAAATTTGTTTTCTGTTTGAGTTTCTCCCCCTGCTTTTGCTCAGAAGCTGCTATATGCTGTCAGATGCGCTCAGGGCATGAGCAGTGGCATTGTACTTGTACATAAGTTCAAGTGTGATACCTAACAATCATTTTTGCTTTTCCTTTAGAGTTAAGATTGTATCTTATGTTTCATTACTACTTTGGGTCATTCTTAATAGATGCTTTATGTGCTAAACAACTGAAATTATTATACATATTAGTTTGTGAGATAAGCGTACAGTATAAAGATACTATCTAAGGTTTTTGGGTTTTGTTTTTTTTTTTTTTGGGAGGGGCACTGGGGATCGAACTCAGAGCCTTGCACTTGCTTGGCATGCGCTCTACCACTGAGCTAAATCTCCAACCCCTATCTAAGGTATTTTTAACCGATGGAGCAAAAAAGCAAACTGGTGATTCTGGATTACTTGAGGAAATGGCTGTGTGAGTTTTCACATTTATTTTCATGAGGCAGGACACGGCTGTTTGTATGCTTTGGAATTGACGTGGACTTCAGATGTTAAAAAATTATTTTTAGCGTTCTGAGTTTAAGTAGCATCTTATTTATTGAGCTACATGGCATTAATTGATTTAACCATTATTCCTAAAAGAATTCTTTAGGGTTTGCCTTTCAGCAGTGATAGGTTATATATTTTTAAGTTACCTACGAGCATATGTACCAAACACTACAAACAGTTCATATTTATAAAAAATTTAAACTATCTTGTAAAAACTGCGCATTACATTTTTAGTAAAATACAGCACATTCTGAGAATAGCATATTTAATATAATAGAAAAACATTCTTAAGGTCTGCATGTAGATACAGTCACATTTTTGCCTTTCATATACTTAGTAAATTGTAAAGTGTTATGTTAAAAACATTTATTAGTGTTGCTCATTTATTTGGAATGTTTTTTAATTTTTCTGAGAAATTGTCCCATTGCATTAACACTTAATTTCAGGTTTATGTCTACCAAAGGACACAAATTGAGTGGTAGACTATAAAACTGGTGTAAACAGAATGCAATTTCCTAACTCTGAGAACCCAGATACTAATGTAGGAATCCATCTATGCATGAAACATATAAAAAGTTTTTGGGTAGTCTGATTAAAAATCTTACTGTGGCTTTAGGAGACCACTTCATCCAAAACAAAAATTTCCCCCAATAATATTTGCTTTAGAAGCAAGATAGAAAAGAGAAAAATGAATATCGGGCAGATACATATATTAGTGACAGAAATCATCCCTTTCTTTCTGAAAGTAATATTCCTTATTAATGTTTTATTCTGAGTGTGTTCTAAAAAAATTATAAACTTCAGATTTGAAAAATTCCACTGAACTTTAAAGTCACAATGTTTGTATATGTGATATTAAATGCCTTTGAGATTAAAATGTAACTTTGCAGGACCCAAAACTTTTAAAATAATTAAAATTTTAAAAGGGCACATATTGTGTTGGTTGGGCTTGCTCTCAATTAATGCAAACTCTGCAAATGGATGTCATATTTCATACCTTTTTTATCAGGAAAAAAGCAGCAAGCCTTCAGGTGTTCCAGTGATGCCTGACACAATGAGCTGGACTTTATGCTGCTCTTTACAGTAAGAGATGTTGCATTATATGTGGGGACTGTGTGTGCACTGGCATCTAGGACAGTGACCTCAACAATATTAGCTTTGCACAAACCATAGTGAACAATGTTGGATAACTACATAATCTGTTGTAACATTCTGGCAGCTAAAATGCTACAAGAGTTTCTTCTTGCAGAAGTTTAGAATATATAAAAAAACTTAATAATTTTCTCAGAACAGTATACCTTCTGACACACACAAATGCTTGCATTTTTATTCATGTGTTCATCTATCCACTTTTCTTCTGTATATGTCATTTAACTGTTTCTCAAGATGATGTTCAACAGTTGGCTGCTTAGGATTCCTTTCTAGTTCTTAAAGACAGTTGTTTAATTAATTGTTCTACCGTAGAATAACATACCATTGTCAAAAAACAAACAAACAAACAAAAAAAACCATACCATTGTCAAGAATTTGGTTGCATGTTTTACAGTAAGTACATTTGACATTGCCCTTTCATTCCCGATTTTGTTAAACATACCTTTCTTATTTCTCCCCTGCCCTTCCCTACATTCATTGCCTTCCCCTCCCCCCCCTTCAGCACATCTACTCAGTGGTGCTGTGCTGTGTGTCAGAAGATAAAGCAGGTGTGTTATTGTATAATAAATTTTGTATACATGTTTATGAAATAGTGAACTAAAGGAGCTATGTTCATCACAGTGTTTATTATCAGGAGCTATGTCCCAGTAGAAAAGAGAGACAAATGACTATAGTTGTGGATGGGTAACATCATTTAGAAAGCTGAATTCACTGTTCATACGAGCAGTTACCTGGAATATTAGATTTATACACTGGTGAACATCTCCTGATTCCACTTAACTTTTCTCCGTGTGAACAGTTTACTGGTGCCATGCTGAAGAGAAAGACATATAAGTGATAATATGAATGAAGTCTTAAAATGCAAAATATTTTTACTTCTATATAATCTGAAGACTATATTGTGCATCTTTTGTAACACTGTCTCTTGTCATGATAAACACTGAAGTAGCATGTTGAACAGTTGCCTATACTTTAATATAATTGGTTGGGAAAAACTGGCTTTTTCTCCCACACTGTATGATTGTTCCTTAAAAGGTGAATTGCTAATTTTATACTGTGTAATTCTGTTCTTCACAAAATAGGTTTCTCTATTCTATATAAAAACTGTTGGGTCAGAAAATGATCTGCTATTCAAGTAAGTTTGCTTTGCTTTTTCTTTAAAAAGTATTTTAACATGCCTTATTTATTGTTACCATATTAACAAATAAGGTAATACAGATGAAATTTTCATTTTTTGACAGATATAACCTTGCATAATTAATCTTTAGTAGGGGATGATTTTGATACTATCTTTGGAGTTTTGCACTGGGTATTAAAAATATACTGGCACAATATACTGCAAGAAAATAAATAGTATCTGTATTAATTTTTAATATTCGAGGACATTTTTTAAACCAGTGTTTCAATTAGACTAAAAATTCTATTTTTTATTTACTTTTTGAAAGAAGCCTCTGTCAAAGTATTATTCATTTCAAACTGATGTTTGTGTGAACTTACCTATATATTTTCATGAAGTAATAGTGTTTGAGTTAAGGAAGAAAAAAAAATCTGGATCCATTTTTTTAAATTAAGAGTGATTCATCCAATATAAGAATAACTATCATGTATGAGCTAAAATAAATAAACTTCTTTATATTCTAAGATGCTTTAAAAAAAGTTCAGGGGATATTGTAACTGTTACTGTCAGTCATTGTCTCTATATGAAGTAAAATTTTATGATCCCTTTTATAGTAAAATATAAGAATTCTCAACAGTTGTTGAAAACATTTCCTGCCCTTTGACATAAAAATTTTGATGTCATTACATTTTTGTTACAGCATATGTATTTGCTCTTAAACTCTAGGATGTATCTAAATCTTTCCTTTACTTTTCCCCCGTCCTCCTAAGTAGACACATCTGTGCTCTCATGTATAATGTATTTAATTTTTGGAAAATTAAATACTATAGTAAATCAAGTGTGTTATTTAAAGGAATCAGATTCTTTGATTCTTCAAGTTTTCAGTTTCTTTTCCCACAGATAATTATGGAGAAAATAACTACCAATTACTGATGATAAGCACGCTGTCCTTGCTGTAAAAAGTCTGAATAGATACTGTGTATGTTTTTATGTCCATGAACTTGAGCTACTCATGTGCAATTATGTGTATGGGAATGGAGTAGTGTTCATGATTTGTATTTACATCATCATATGGATGTATATTTATTAATAAAGTCATTACTTTAAAACCAACTATGTGTTTTCTGCTTTATATTTTTAGCAATAGTACTTTTCAAGTAGAGAAATGATACATGGTGAACCTTTTTCGTGATTATAGATAGTATATTTTTCTTGGAATTCTGCATTCTAAAATCTGCTGCTCTGTACTTTTTTATTTTTCTTAAAATAGTTATATACAGAGTCTGCAAAAAAAATGTGTACACACTTCAGGAAAAGAAAAATAGTATGATGTTTTTTCAGCAGATGGTGTTACCCTCCTTTGGGAAACCCTAGAGGATGCTGTGTATTGCAGAAAACCCACTAGAGAAGAAATTGAAAATGCATGTGCAGCAATCTCAGTTACTTAAACAGCAGTTTACCGTACTAATAAATGTCTTGAAGCTAATGGCCAACCAGTTTGAGCTCCTCTTGTAATCATAGATGTCAAAGCTGGGCATAGTGGCGCACGCTTGTAATCTTGCACTCGAGGCTGAGGCAGGAGGATTGGCACAAGTTCAAGATTAGCCTGGGCTACACAGTGAATTCAAGAGCAGCATTGAACTACATAGTGAGACCCTGTCTCAAACAAACAAAATTGTAGAGGCCAAAACTAATTTCTTTTAACCTTGTGCTATCCCAATAAATAGTATTAAAATATTTATACAAGTTTATATTTCATACTTTAAGATATTTAAAACATATTCCCCTTATTTCCCTATATTCTCTGAAGCCTGCAGATCACCTAGAACAAAAGGCCCACTGCCTTAAATAGTTTCACTGAAATACCCGCATTTGTTATTTGTTTACAGATTGTTTGACTGCTTTTGCATTACAATGGCAGAGTTCAATAGTTGTGACATAAAGCCTGCAAAGCCTGAAGTACTTGCTATCTGACCTTTTCTGTACAGAAAAAGTTTACTGACCCTTCATGTAGAAGGATAAGTTGGAGTATTCAGGCTTGACTTGAACTCAAGTCGCCCATGCTGGCCTCATAACCTTAAAAAAAAAAAAAAACCCTTTAAAAATTGATGCCTTCTTTTTGGCCTTTCAAGTATATTCTTCACATTGCACTTTAAAATGATCTTCTGTGTACTTTTGCTCTAATTGTTGAAGCCCGTGCACTTTACATGAACATATGCTATTGATTAAGTGTACTGTTCCTATTCTAGAAAAACAGCTACACCTTCATAGTACTAGACCATTTGCTGTGGATCATAGGGTTACTGATTGTTCCTTAAATATATTTTATTGCATTTTCTAGTTACTCGTAGAGTTTTATAAAAATTTTTTTTTTTGCTCATCACAATTGTACTTGCCGAAATTTGCATTCTCTGGCAAATGTCAGAGCGGATCAGTGTCTTTTCATTTAAAAAGCCAGCTGATTGAAGATTTGTAGTTTCAAGTCTGGCATGGTGGTGCACACCTGTAATTCCAGCACTCAGGTTGAGGCAGGAGGATTGAGTTTAAGGCCAGCCTGAGCTACACTGTGAGACACTGTCTCAAAAAAAAAAAAAAAAAAAAAAAAAGGCTGCTGTCGTCAAATATTTGATTACCCTGAAATACACTTTTTATAGGAAAGATACAAATGTATTTTCTCTTTTCTTGCTTTCTTGTTTGCTTGCTTGCTTTTCTGTTTTTTTAAGATTTGTAAGACAGGGTCTCACTGTAATTCAGGTTGGCCTTGAACTTGTAATGCTCCTCATGCCTCAGCCTCTTGAATGCTGGATTACAGGCATGTGTTACCATGCCTGGCTTCATTGATTCTTTTTAGTTTCAGGTTTTCAGAATAACAAAATCTGTTCTCCAACATCTTCCAGAAGTGAAATTTTTGTTGTTGTTTTATCTTTTGCAGTGCTGGAGATTGAACCCAGGGCCTTGTGCATGGCAGGCACTTTACCACTGAGCTACACTTCGAACCCTCAAAATAGTTCTCTGTTATCAGTATGAACCCACGATTCTAACATATGCAATGTGTTTCAGTCTACTGAGGTTATTAATTCTTTTTTTTTTTTTGAGGTTATTAATTCTTATGTTCAGATTGCTTTACCTTTGGTTAGTAGGAGCCAGTGTGATTCCTTGGTAATTTTGATACAGCCTTAGTGTTCTTTGATAGCTCCCTTGGGTTTTGGTATGACAAGATGTTCCATCTCACAAAAAGGTCTTTTGGATAGCAAGGCAGTTGAGGGAAGCAGTGTGCCGTCCTGAACTTTAGGGTATGTGGTTTTTAGAATAATTTTCTAAAATTGCTATTTTACAAAATATTTAAACTACCTTGAAATAAACCTTAGAAATGATAGTGTGTGTGTGTGTGTGTGTATATATGTATATATATATATATTTTTCCCCCCCTGGTTTTTTTGAGACAGTCTTGCTCTGTGTTCAGGGTGGCCATGAACTCACTGTGTAGCCCAGGCTGACTTTGAATTCAGAGCAATCCTCTTGCCTCAGCCTTCCAAGTGCTGGGATCACAGGGTGTGCCACCATGCCTGGCTGTTTTTAAACAAATTTGTAAATAAAGGATATTTAAAGAAAGATAAGATGAATAAAACAAACAGAAAAGCTGTAATTTGGCGTGCTGTGTTCGAGACCCATTTCTCATTTGGCTGTAATTGTTGGGTATTCTTTTGAGCAGACATTAGAGTTGTAAGCGTTCACTAAGCATCCTCCTTTACTTCATAGTGCAGCACCTCTTACCTTTAGCTAGTTTCCTGCTTTGATAAAGCATCCTGTGGACTTCTTTCTTTCCTTTGCCTTCCACAGCATCCCTCAGCAGCTGTTCAGTGAGAACAGAAGCATTTGTTGTTTTTCATGGTATCTGACAAAGTGCTATTTTTCTTAGAGTTTACATATATGAAGTTAGATGCTGTCGATGTAACCTTTGTGAAATACTGGAAGCCTGATTTGTTTTGAGACCTGGTCTTGTGGTATTGTGCAGGTTGGTCTCATACTCCTGGGCTCAAGTGATCTTACTGCTTCATCCTTCTGTGTGGCTGGGATCACAGGCATGCCACTGTGCCCAGCCTGAACTCTGATTTTAAGCAGATACAGTGAGTACTGTAAACTATTCTTCCAGGGTCCTCCTGGCTATTTCAGTAACTTATTTGCTCTGTCTTCCTAATTTGATATTTAAAATATGTAATTACCTTTTCATTTTGTTCTGTGGTTGTAGCAAAACACACTGAATCTGGATTTAAGTCCCTGCAGTCACTAGCTTATGTTTGTCAGGTCATTTATTCTTTGTAAGCCTCAGAAATGGGTTTATAGTGGGAATTAATTGAGAATAATGTATGTGGGCAATTTGGCAATACTGACAGTTTGGATGTGAGTTCAAACTGAAGTTCAGATACCTATGTGGGACCTTAGGCAAATTCATTTTTTGTTTTCTTCCTTTTAAAAATGTACATATCTATGCCAGGGATGTTACAAGAATGATGTATATGCTATATATAACCAAACTATAAAACCTAACCCACTACTTGGCATATTTTATTATAATTTAAATTTTGCTTATAATTTCAAAAAGGTCTTTTAAATGAAAATGTTTTAATGAAATTGAGGCTGAAGTTTTTAGCTGGTAAAGTTTGCTCATTGATTTGGGCATCAGAGTACCTGCATCAGCAATATCACAAGTCTTGGTGTTATGTGGAGGAGGGATTAGAGGTGGGGATGGAGTAGGGAAAAGAGAGGAATCTCAATTCTTGAAAGCTATTCTTTGAAGATTTGGATGTAAGAGTATTGAATGATTTTCTTGGAAGATGTGAATGTCAGAGTGATACTGTCTTCCTTAGTTAATTTCATGCGATGGAGAAATTTCATATTTGTAAACAAAAGATACAGGGCCTCTTCCACCCCCTTTTTTGAAACGGGGTCTTGCTATTGTTCAGGCTGGAGTTCAAGGCCAGCCTTAACTACATAGTGAGACCCTGTCCCTCCCAAAAAATTAATTTTATTGGCACACTATTGATATATATTCATCACTGTGGATATACCCTCCCCCCTTCTTTTTTTTAAGGTTTTTGGAGGCAAGGTCTTGCTGTGTAGTTGAGGCTGGCCTCAAACTTGCAGTGATCCTCCTACCTCAGCCTCCCAAGTGCTGGGATTACAGGTATGTGCCACCATGCCCAGCTACATACATACTCTTAAACAGTTTTAAAATCATAATTTAGCTGTTTTGCTATTTTTTAAAAAAACTGAGTGTCTGGCATTTCCTAAACAGAAGAACTTCTCAAATCTGCTGTGAGCTTAAGTGCTTATCAAAAAGATTGAATTTATGGAATTGAAAAGGGAAGAACAAATTAGGTAGATAATTGGCCATTAGGTAAGCCTGGATAGGTACTTTTTATAATGTTAATCTGTTATTTGATTAAAATATTATTACTGTGGTATCTAAATCTTAATTGATTGTGGTAAGTCAACCTGCAAGTTGGTTTCAAATGATTTTCTCCTCCTTGCAGGTATGTCCCTGTGTCCCATATTGTACATGGCTGACCTCTGTAACCAATAGGAAATTGTAAAAATGATGATGTATGATTTATGAGGCTATGACATGAAAGATATTGTAGCTTTGGCATTGTTGATTTGGATCACTTGGTTTGGGGAAAACTGTCATGTTATGAGGACACAAAACAGCCTTATAGACAGATCCACATGATGAAGATCTGAGCCCTCCTGCTAACAGTATCTGTTTGCATCTTTTCCAGCATTTACTTCTGTTTTGGTGGTACTGGGAATTGTACCTATGGCCTTTGCACTGAACTACATCCCCCAGTACTTTTTACATTTTTTTAGGGTCCCATTAAGTTGGCCTTATCTTGAGATTCTCCTGTCTCAGCTTCTCAGAATGTTGGGATTATAAGCATATACCACCATACCTGCCCAACAGCTAATTTATTGATTACAGCCTCATGAGATCTCAAGCAGAACCACCACGTACGCCACTCCTAAATTTCTGCCCCACATACACAGTGTGTGAGAAATGATTACTCTTCGAAAATGGCAAGTTTTAGCCAGGCCTGGTGGTGCATACCTATAATCCCAGCATTCAGGAGACTGAGCCAGGAGAATGGCAACTTTGAGCCCAGCCTGGGCAATTTAGTGACTTACTACTAGCAAGACTGTCAAAATGAGTTGGGAATGTAGCTTAGTGCGAAAGCCCTGGGTTCAATCTCCAGTGGTGCCAAAAAACAAACAAGCTCACCGAATTTTGCAGTAGTCTGTTGTGCAGAAATAGGTAACTGATAACACCCCTAAGGAATATCCAACTTTATAAAATTTCCTTCTCAATGTTCAGGGGCTGGAATGGAGCTTGGGGATAGAGCACTTACCTAGCCTTGTACAAGGTCCTGGGATCAAATCCCCAGTACCAAAAAATTTTTTTAAAATGAAATTGTACTAATAAAGTAACAATCATTATTGTCGTTAACTAACTTGCCCCATGATCTTTCCATTACATCAGGCCGTAATGCAAACTCTGGGCTAATTATGTGTAACATTTACTCCTGGGCTGCTAAGTGCTACTGGAAAAAAGTGTGGTTACTTGTTACTATAAATTCTTGATTTCCAGCTGGATCTCCAATGCCAACAAAAAAAATTCATTTCTATATCCTTGGTCAACTCTCATGCCCTTCTTCACTTAAACTGTTTCAGGTCTCAACCTTTCCACCCTTGTCAGACACTACTCACTTTGAGCAGACCATTCTTGGCAACAGAGAAAAATAACCTATCTACATGCATCCTTTCCTCCTGTTACAGTGGAGCAAGTATTCCTCTTATGTCTCATCTTTATCCTTCCCTGGAAGTTTATCTTCCTCCTTAGATTATCCTCTCTCCCGTAATTTTAAACCTCTTTCTACAGGATCTGTCTCATTTACATTTAAACAAAACTAGTTCATTTATTTAGTCAGAGTCTCACAGTGTTGTCAGGCTGGCCCCAGACTCACAGGCTCAAGCAATCTTACTCCCTTATCCTCCCAAATAGGTGGGACTCAGGCATTTGCTACTACATCTATACAAGGTATTACAGAAGAATTGACTGTGTCAGGTAGCATCTGTTGGCTGGCTTTCTATTACTATGACAAGTGCCTGACATATTATTTCCACTTACAAAGAGGAAAGGTTTATTTTGGCTTACAGTTTTGGAGGCTCCAGCATGATCAACTGACCCTGTTGCTATTGGGCCTGAGGTGAGGGGAGGGAGCACCTGGCAGAGCAAAGTCACTTACCTCATGTCAAGGAAATGAAAAGAGAGGAAGTTCTACAATCCCCTTGAGGGCCTGTTTCCAGGGACCTGAAGACGTGCCACGAGGCTCCACCTCTTAAAGAGCCCATTACCTCCCAAGAATGCCAAGCTGGGGACCAAGCCCTTACTGCATGGGACTTGGGGGGACATTTCAGACCTGAACTATAATTCTATGGCATTTGAAGTGAGTGAGTGATTTTATGTCGTGATATAAAAAGTTTTGACTTCAGAGAGGTATTCAGTCTTAGCTTAATAGATCTTTGGGAGAAAAACATCAGACAGAAGCATACTTGCCAAGGGCCTAGTACCCAAATATGACTGCAGGATTATATTTTACTGCTGAGATTTATGCTTGTGATTATACCATGTATCATCTCTTGTATCCAAGAATAATGTTCAATTTACAGTATTTTTTGTGATGCAGGGGTGGGACCCAGGGCCTGGATCATGCTAGGCAAACCCTCTACCACTGAGCTATATCCCCAACCCTTTTAAAATTTTTATTTTGAAACAGGATTTCGATAAAATGTTCAGGCTGGGCTTGAAATTGTGATCTTCCTGCCTTAGACTTTTAAGTAGCTGGTATAAGGTATTTATCACCATGCTTGGCATAAAGCCTAATATTGAATAGGAAGAATATTTTAATGTCTTCAAAAACCCAAGAAACCTGTGATATTTTAAAAGGTTTTGTTGCCGATTTAGCTCAAGTTGTAGAGTGCTTTCCTAGCAAGCACAAGGCCCTGAGTTCAATCCCAGCACCCCGCCTAAATAAGTAAATAAAAGAGATTTTGTTTTATTCTCTTGTAGTAATGGGGATCAAACGCAGGGCCTGCACACTAAGCTATATTCCAGAACTTAAAAAAAAATTTTTTTTTGAGAACAAGCTCTTGCTAAATTGCCCAGGAGCCTGCAAGGCCCTGAGTTAAATTCCCAGCACCAATCAATCAGTCAATCAATCAATAAAATTCCCTAGGTAGGATTCAAACTTAGGATCCTTCTGCCTCAGCAACCCAGAGTGCTGGGAGTGGGCCATGTGCCACCGTGCCCAGCTTTAAAGAGTTTTTAAAAACTATACAAGCTGGGCTTGGTGGTACACATCTGTAGTCTCAGCACAGAGAGGCTAAGGAAAGAGGATAGCAAGTTCCAGACCTGCCTGGGCCACTTAGCCCCTGTCTCAAAAGGGGAGGGGGGAGCATGCTGGGGATATAGCTCAGTGGTGGAACACCCCACGGTTTGATCCCCAGTAATGCAAAACTACAAAAAATGACTATACATTGCTCTAATTTACCCTATGCCTTTAGGACACAAGTCTTTAAATAATCTTGGGGTGTTAAATTATTGAAGGAGCTCATTTAAATCTGCTTATTGTAACACTAAGGAATATTCAGTATCGATGACATAATGCATTGGGTCAACTTAATTTTAACAAAATACAACATTAAAATGGTAGAGTTGGAAAAATAAATATGAATATATATCAAAAGTACTGGTTTATTAAATTCAAGTATTTTCTACAAATTGAAGATATTTCATTGCAAGTGCAAAATAAACCAGTTAGCTAGTCTAAAACAAAACAAAAACTTAGTGATTTAAAATAATGGGGGCAGGCAGGGCCTTACAAATGCTAGGTTAGTACTCTACTACTGAGCCACGCCCCCAGCCCAACCATTTATTTTATTTTTTATTTTTGGGGGTGCTGGAGATCAAACTCAGGGCCTTGTGCTTGATAGGCAAATGCTCGACCACTTGAGCTAAATCTCCAACCCCCTAATTTTTTTTTTTTTTTTACATTTCTGCGCATCAGGAATTTGGCAGAGCTTTATATATTTGTCAGTTTCCCGTTGCTACATCCTAGCTCCCAATTTGCAACTTAAGGGAGAGGTTTATTTTGGCTCATGTTTTTCAGAGGATTCAGTCCATGGCCAGTTAGCTTGAGGGCAGAAACAACAGAGGAAAGCTGCTCAGCGAAGGCAGTCAAGAAGCAGAGAGAGAAGGGGGAAGCCAGGGACAAGAATACACCCTTTCAGGTCATGCTCCCAGGTACCCACCTCCTCTGACCAGATCTTCTCAACAGCACATTTGGCTATGAACTCGTTCGTACAGCACTGCCTTGATCCAACCACCTTCCAAACGTGAGACTTGGGCACCATCTTATTTTACTGGGGGGGCATTTTATATCTAAACCATCACTGCTTAGCTGGTCATTTCTAGCTAGGGTTTCTCAGGCATTTGTAATCTGATGTGCATGGGGCTGAAGAGGGGCTGGGATCAGCTGGGAACAGTGGACATCTCTCTTCAGATACTGTCAGGGCTTCTCTATACAAGCTGCTTTGAGCTTCCTCATAGCATGTAGCCTCAGAACAGTTCAACTGCATAGCTTGTAGTTTAGGGCTCCATTGCAGCTCTTCCAGCAAAAGTAGGTGAAACCTAGTCTCAGATGTCATACATAATTATTTCTGCTATATTCCCTTGATTATGAGTGAATCACAGGCCCACCCAGATTCAAGGGGAGGAGGGGAATTAGGTTCTACTTATTGATGGTGCAGTGGCAAAGTTACACTGTATAACAGCTTGCGGGATGGGTTATTCTTGAGGCCATCTTTGCAGAATATTTGCCACCTGAAGCAAAGGAAATATTTCTTGTCCCTGTGTCCTTTAGTGGGGAGGGGGAAGAAGGAAGAAAGGAAGGCGGCTATGTCTTGACTCATCAGATTACAAAATCTAGGCAAACCATTTCATCGAGGACAAAGTAAACTGCTTCTCAGTTGGACACCTCACCTCTCCATCCATGCCTCCTAACCCCTTTCCTCACTTTATGCCTGAGATGGCTCCACCGCCATCATGAGCAAATGTTCGTGGGCCCTACATTAGGTGGGTGGTTCAGGCAGGAAGAGACTGCCCTGAATTTGTATAGAGGCAGAAAGGATGTGACCCCTTTCCTCACCATTACAGAGGTCATGGCCAGGCGGGGTGTCACATGTGCCTGTAATTGCAGCACTTAGGAGGCTGGGGCAGAAACATTGCCTGGAGTTAGAGGCCAGCCTGAACTACACAGCAAGACTCTGTCTAATAAACAAATAAATGTCATGGCTGACACTTTGAAACAAAAGACAGATTAACATGAAAAAAACAACATTCATTTAATCATAGTTTATACAGTGACATGGCAGCCTTCAGAATGAAGATCCAAAGACACAGGGAAATGACTATGCTCACGTTTGATGAATACTGGACAAAAAGGGTATGAGCTAATGAAATAAAGTGGCAAAATCTAGCAAGGTCCCATGGTTTTTAGCATTTCTTCTTCCTGGGTATGGGACCGGATGCCTCTGGAATGAAGATCATTTTTTGTTTGTTTTTTGAATGAGGGTCTTATGACCCACTATTGGACAAAGGTAGGCCAGCGACTGTCTTTATGGCTACCTGAAGGTTGGAGTGATATTTCTAGTTTTTAATGGCTGGCTTTGGGGAAAAGTTCTAGTTTCTATGACTCACTTTGAGCAAGAGGAATTCTAGTGTCTATGGCTTGCTTGGGGTAACAGGAGTGAGAAGGAAGGACAGGAGGTTCTAAGGCTGCTTCTGAAGGGGTCGTCCAGTGCCCTTTAGTTCAAAGTACTGTATGCAGCATGCCAAAGTGCCATATTTTGGTGTATTATTTTTTGAAGCCCAGCATTAGTCAAACCAGCCAACCAACAAAAACCTACTCTGAGCAGACAGGTAGGATTAAGTTAAAAAAAAAAGCATATATATATATATATATATATATACATATTTATATATATACACACATATATGTAAATACATATATATGTATATGTATTTTTCCCTATATTTAAAAAAATCATGTGAAATTCAGATTTAAGTAGGTTTATTCTATATTCTATCTGCCAACCCTAGCTAATGCAACATATTAAAAAAATCTGCAGCCTCCAAAAGTTCTTTGTCTTCACGGGGCATCTGAAGGTAGCTTCCAGGCCTGTCTCTAGAAATGAACAGGGTGGAAACTCCTGGGGCTGGTGCAGTGCGTGCTGCAAGCGACCAAGTACTGACTCGCCCAGGGTTATAAGGACCATCAGCCTCTGCGGGAGCCATGGTCTGGGCTCGGGCGTCAGTAGAATTCGAGAGAACCTCCGATGTCTGGTGGTTGACTCCTGAAGAGGTTTCAGTCTTGGTCATAGGCCTCTGGCTAGAAGCCGACCGCCAGACTCCAACATGGCGCTCCCAGCGGCCGCCAGGTGCCAAGATGGCGGCGCAAGGCTGCGCCTGCGCTCTCGGGTCTCCTCCCCCAGTTTTCCTCCGGCAGTGAGCGCGACTCTCTCCACCTAGTCATCTCGCCGGCTGCTCTTCGGCGGGGGTGGTGGTCTCGACAGCCGCCCGTCCCGCGCCATGCGGCTCCTCTGCAGGTGGCAGCTACTGCTGTGGGTGCTGGGGCTTACGGCCCGCGGCCTACAGGGTGAGTGTGAGCCGGGCCGGGCCGGGGCTCGGGATGGCAGGCGAGATGTGTGAAGTGACCGCGCGAGGCGATGTCGGCGGTCGCCGCGCTTTACCTGTGCGAAGGCCGGAGTCCTCCCCGGAGCTTCTCTCCGACCTCTCGCCCGCCGGCTGCAGCGGGACGGCGGGGTAGACGGCGCCGGCTGTGACCCCGCCCTGCTCAGGCCGCTCCAGCAGGCACCTGGCAGTCCCTTCGGTCTGTGTATTAAGCGCCTATTAGGAAGGCATGCGTACCCTCCTGTGGCGAGCACTTTATTATTGACCGTCATCAGCATGACGAATAACCAGTTTTTTTTGTGACCTTACTAGACTCCAAGAGCTATGCCTAGTACTTTACATTTTTATCTCGTTTAGTTCTCCCAGTAACTTTATGAGACAAGTTCCATTAGTTATTTCTCTTTTAGACAGAGGCTAAGCATTCTGCTCAAGTTTGCACTTCTGGTAAATGACAGAGCCTTTGACTTCAAAGCCACGCTGGAATCCACCCTGCTGGACCACTTTCTGTAGGATACCAGTCTCGTCCAGGTGTCTGCATAAAGGACAAGCTAGAAAAACAACAGAAGACTCCCAGGGTCATGCTGGCAAAGACCCCTTGAAGTGGGGAAGGCTGCCATGCTGGAGGCATAGCTGGAATGGACAGCAGAGGCCTTATGCCATTGCTCCTTCATCCTACTCCACTGCCCTATTAATTCCAGACCCTTTGGCCTTGCTTGGCATTCGTATTTTAACAGAAGTAGACAAATCTTTCCTTTCCCTGGGATGTCCCTGGAAGGAGGCAAGGCAGCAGACTATTGCTGAAGTGGGAGAAGAGTGAGGGATAGTAACACAATTGCCATTAATGAGAGCACCCATTGTGCGGCAGTTTCAGTGCTTAGTGCTGAGCACTGTCTTATTTAATCTTTATATGCTATGTGGTAGATGTATTATTATCATTCCCGTTTTAAAATTTTATTTATTTTTTAATTTTAAATTTTATTTATTTATTGACTGGTTTTTTGAGACAGGGTCTGGCTACCTAGTTCAGGCTGGCCTTGAACTCACTATGTAGCCCATGCTTTCCTCGAACTCACCGTGATCCTCCTGTCTCAGCCTTCTGAGTACTGGGATTACAGGCATGCTCTACCATGCCTGACTCCTATTTTATAGGTCAGTAAACTGAGACTCAGAGCCAGTAAGTCCTTTGTAGAAGGGTGTACAGCTGGAAGCTGAGGAGTGATGATGCAAGGCCTCTGTATTTTTTTTTTTTTTTTGGTGCTGGGGATTGAATTCAGGGCCTTGTACTTGCAAGGCAAGCGCTCTAACCGCTGAGCTAAATCCCCAGCCCCGCCCCCCCCCCTTTTTTTGAGACAGGATCTCACTATGTAGTTCAGGCTGGCCTTGAGCTCACTATGTAGCCCAGGCTGGACTTGAACTCGCAGTGATCCTCCTGCCTCTGCCTCTACAGGCGTGTGCCACCACACCCGGCAGGGCCTCTGTATTTTAACTACATTTTAAAAATTTAAACTCATAAAATTTTTATGCTGGGTGTGGTGATGTAACCTGGACTACCCTGTCTCAAAAAACCCCCTTCAGGGTTGGGGATTTATTTATTTAGCTATTTATTTTTCTAGGGTTGGGGATTTAGCTGAGTGGTAGAGCACTTGCCTAGCAAGTGCAAGGCCCTGAGTTCAATCCCCAGCACCCCTTCTCCTCCTCACAAAAAAAAAAAACCCTCCAAAAAATTAAAATTTTTTTTTTTGGTGCTGGCGATCAAACTCAGGGCCTTGTGCTTGCAAAGCAAGCACTCCAATCACTCAGCTAAATCCCCAGCTTAAAGTTTTATTAGTACATGTTCGCAGTACATAATGATTACATTCATTGGTACATGTATGTAATACATCTTAATTCTTTTTTCATACTCTTCCTTCCCCCTCCCTCCACCCTTACTCCATCTCTTGGTCTCCTTTCCATTTGCAAATCTACCTCCCTGTTTTCTATTATCTATCTTTTATTTTGCTTTATATTTATATTTTGGGTTTCTTATATAAAAGAAGCCATGCAATGTTTAAGCTTGTGTCTGATTTATTTCACTTAATGTTACGATCTCAAGGTGCATCCATTTTCCTACAAATGACTCGTTTTATCATTTTTTTATGGCAGAGAGGTATCATTTTTTATGGCACCTTTTTTTAAAATTTTTTCTTTCTTTGTTTTTTGCAAGGGGTGCTGGGTATCGAACTCAGGGCCTTGCACTTGCTAGGCATGTGCTCTACCACTGAGCTACATCCCCCTATGGCACATTTTTCACTGTGTGAAAATACCATATTTTCTTTATTCGTTCGTCTGTTGGATAAAGGCTGCTTCCAAGATTTAGCTATTGTGAATTGTGCTGCTATAAACATGTGTATGTGTGTATCACCATAATATGATGTCTTGAACTCTTTTGCTCTTTTGGGAAGATACCTAGAAAGGGAATAGCTGGATCAAATGGAATTCCTAATTTTAGTTTTTGGAAGAATTGCCATAGTGATTTCTATAGCGTATGTGTACTAGTTTATATTCCCATCAACAATGTAGAAGGATTCCGTTTCCCCTGCAGCCTTGCCAACGTTTCTTATTTGGTTTCTTGATGATAGCAATTCTTTCTGGGGTAAGATGGCATCTCAGTGTTTTAATTTGCATTTCTGCATTGGCCAGTGACATTGAACATTTTTAATGTATTCATTAGCTATTTATACTTCTTTTGAGACATGTCTATTCATTTTGCTTGCCCATATTTTGGTTGGTCTTTTATTTTGGAGTGCATCTAATATTTTTATTGCTTTATTTATTCTAGATATATTCCTCTGTCTGAGGAATAGTTGGCATAATTTTTCCCATTCTGTAGGTTGTCTCTTCACTCTATTGTTTTCTTTGCTGTGCAGAAGCTTAATTTGATGTAATTCCATTTGCTAATTCTTGATATTGTTTCTTGTACCATTGGGGTTCTATTCAGAAAGTCCTTGCCTATGCCTAAGTCTTCAAGAACTTTACCTTCTAGCAGATTGTTTCTGTTTTAATATTGACTATATATGTCTTTTCTCATTTCATCGTTATAGTAGTCTTGTAGTTAGCTACATTTTGGTGAGAGGTATGGGTTTAGATTCAATCTTCTGCATAGGTATAGCCAGTTTTCCCAGCACCATTTGCTAAAGAGGCTGTCTTTCCTCCAGTGGGGTTTTTTTTTTTTTTTTTTGAGATGAGGTCTTGCTATGAAGTTCAGGCTGGCTGGCCTTCAACTCACTATGTAGTCCAGGCTGGCCTTGAACTCCTTGGAATCCTCAGCCTCCTGAATGCTGGAATTATAGGCGTGGGCCCCCACACCAGGCCTCCAGGGTATGTTTTTTGTACCTTTGTCAGAGATCAGATAGCTGAATGTGCCTGAGATTGTTTCTACATCCTCTGTTCTGTTCCACTGACCCACAAAATTGTTTTTGTGCCTGTATGTATTCTCACTACATTCAACTGGCAGCCTCACAGGGAGGAAGGCATGTGTGGAATAGTAATTGGGAATAATAACTGGCTCCCCTGCCTTAGTCCTTTGGGTTGGAGTGAGGGAAGATTTAGGGGTTTTTTTTTTTGGGAGGGGATGCTGGGGATTGAACTAAGGGCCTTGTGCCTGCTATGCAAGCACTCTACCACTTGAGCTAAATCCCCATCCCCAAAGTGAGGGAAGAGTAAGGTCAGGGTGTGGATTCTTGCATCTCCCTGTCACACGCTGCTGCAAACACCCACCCCACCACCACCCGCTAAGACAACAGTGCTAGAAACCTGCTATCTTCATCATGCTTGCTGTTTCAAGGTTCTCTGACAGCTTCTGTCTGTGGACCTGGGAGGTCTGTGAATGGTAACTGGCTCCCCTCTGCTGTTTTTGGTCTTGGAGTTTCTTACTATTGCTCTTAGTTTTTCTATACTCAGGTCATACATTTGTGGTTCCTTTTTTTTTTTTTTTTTGTGCTGGGGATCGAACTCAGGGCCTTGTGCTTGCAAGGCAAGCACTCTAACCACTGAGCTAAATCCCCAGCTGGTGGTTCCTTATTAAGCTCTCGACTTGCCCGAGTGAAATGTGTCATTTCCTGGCAGAACCTTGACTAACTCAGGACACCGACTTATTCATTGCAGTCAGTGTGGGTCACATGCATCCTGATCCTGAGGATGGGTGATCATGTCACTACCAGACCATGGTGGGGTGTAAAGACAAAGGAAACTTTACCAGCTGGTTCCTTCCCAGAGTGGCTGAAAATCCAAAGCTCCCCCCTGCTTTTCTTGTAGAGGTAACTACTGTCAGATTAGCCGCTGGAGGAGGCAGTGCTGCCTAGGTGCCTAGGAATGGGAGTGAACTGGCTTCAGGACCCCTGTGCATCTTCATTAGGCAGTCAGCTACCAAATTCTTACTAAGCATCCATCACACGCTAGACATGCTAGGCAATGGGGGCACAGTGGTGAGTCAGACAAATCAGCAGGCCTGCCCTGCTGTCTGGTGAGCAAGGCAGGCATTAAATGGCTATAAGTAAGTAAATTACAAGAGTGAAAGATACAAGGAGAGTCCCAGAGCATTACTGGGTGCTGAATGGAGACTGGCCAACCTGATATGAGGTCAGAGAGGATGTCCTTACAGAGGTGAAGTTTAAGTTGAGCTTTGAGGGATTCATTGGATTAGACAAGAGAAGAGAGGAGTGGAGGGCTTTCCCACAAAGAAACAGCCCTTAGGAATGCTCTAAGGTGGGCAGGGGAGAGTAAGTGATCAGGGACCAGAGAGTAAAGAGGCTGTATCGCAAGGCCTGGCAATCATGCGACAAATACAGACTTGTGCACAGGACAAGGGAAGCCATCGAAAAGGTTGTAGCAGTGGAGAGATACAAGATTTACCTGTTAACTTTCAGTTCCACTTGGATTGCTATGAGGAGCAGGATCTGGAGGGGGAAAGAGGGCAGACTAGGGAAACCACCTGCGGGGCTGCAGTAATTGCAGAGGTGCAAGATGGCCATGGTCTGGGCTGGAGATGGGAGAAAGTAGATGGATTATGAATGGAATTATTAGGGAAATTAATAGAATTTCATTATGGGGACTTTGCATCTTTTTGAATTGTAAATATCCATTTTCACCATTACCACCACCATCAACACTATAGCTATTTATGGAGTGCTTACCATGTGCTGGGGACCATACATACCTTTTCTCATTTCACTTCATGGTAACCTTGTAATTGTCTGCATTTTAGTGGGTTTTTTTTTTTTTTCATTTATTAGATAAGCACACAGGGTACTAGTGTGGGTTGCTGACCCTCCAACCTCTGTTTTTGGATCTTCCCCAGTTGGCTTCTGTGCTACAAAGGCCGCTGTGGAAAAACCTGGAGCTGGTAGAGAACATTCTGAGAATGGCTGCATGGGTGGGAAGGTGCTGACCTGTGCTACCACTTTCTGGTAGAGTAGGCATAGTGAGACATTCTTGTTTCTCAGTCAACTTCCTTGCAGCCAGTAATGCAACAATTTTCACTTTATGCTTGGTTTACATAGTGTGTCACTTAAAAAAATTTTTAGTTTGGAATAATTCATTGTTTCTTTTCTTCCTAATACCTAACTGTGAACATTGCTTTCTGAAGGCATCAAAATGTTTTTGTTCCTAGTCTGTACTGTGTACATAAATATCTTCACCAGGGAGGGGAGACACAATACTGATCCTCCTGAATTTAAAATACCAGCTATACCACTCTGTACATTGCACTGAGACTCCCTTTTTCTTTTCTGCCGGGAACATCTATCTGAGGGTGATCAAAGGCAGCCAGATTCTAAATTGTGCCCTGAGTTTTGAGTCTTTCAGTGTCCTAGGTTTTTTTTGTTTTTGTTTTTTTTTTGGGGTGTGTGTGTGTGTGTGTGTGTGTGTGTGTGTGTGTGTGTGCTGGCAATGAAATCCAGGGTCTCACACATTTTATTAAGAGCTCTATCACTGGGCTACACCCCAGTTCAAGGATTCTTCATTTATTTATGGGACCTAGAACATTGATTAGGTTAGGAAGGGTAGATCATGACAAAGCCTGCATTGTTTGGGTGTTAGATTGCCCCTGGAATCTGGTACCCTTCTTTCTTTCCTAGATTCTTAGCTCTGTGGCTTCTTTTCTTGCTCTGTCTTGTGAATGACACAGCCAACATGTTTGTCTTTTGGGCTGATTCTTCTACAAGCAATACATGCTCATCAAACAAAGGCTATAGAAAGACTGCCAAAGTAATCCTTGCCTCACCAGGTTGCCAAAACTCCTTGCCCAGCCACTCGGCTCCTTCTCTGTATTGTAGTCACAGGAGTTCTTGACATACCAGACTCACTTTGCTGCCCAAGCCCTCACCTGCCTCCCTGTCAGCTTTGTATATTCTCAAATTATTCTTAGGTCCTAAACCAAAATAGAAACCTCCCTTAGCTCCTTGTTTGCCTGTAGCAACTCTCTTATTCAACTTGTCGCCTTTACAGCAAGGCTTTTGGAAAGAATTGTGTATGTTTCTCCCATGTAGTTATATTTCTGGTATTCTTTATTCCTTTATGTGGATCCATATTTCCAACTGATGTAATTTTTCTTCTGCTTGAAGGAGTTAACCTTTGAGATTTTTGTCAATCTGGGGATGTAGCTCAGTGGTAGAGTGCTATAGTGGTAGAGTGCCTAACATGCAGAAAGTCCTGGGTTTAATCTCTAGCACAGGAAGAAGGAATTTTGACATGTGGACCTACTGGTGTTGAATTCTTTCAGCTTTTATATGTCTTAAGTATTTATTTCATCATGTGTGTGTGTGCATGTGTCTGTGTGTGGGGGGTGGTATCGGGGATTGAATCCAGGACCATCACACTGAGCTATATCCCCAGGTCTTTTTTATTTTTTGGGACAGGGTCTTGCTTAGTCACTAAGTTCCCCACACTGACGTCAAAAATGGGATCTTCTGGCTCAGCATCCCGGAGTGCTGGTATTACAGGCATGTATATACTAGCTCCATCTTTGTTTTTAGAAGATATATTTGCTGGGTATAAAATTCTAGATTTATTTATTTTTATTACTTTAAAAAGATGCTGTTCTTGTTTGTATTGTTTCCAATGAAGAATTTGATGTCAATCTTCTCTTTATTTCTCTGTACATAATGTTTCTTTTTCCTGTTGCTTTTAAGATTTTGTTACTGGTTTGAGCAATTTACCATATGCCATGATGTAGTTTAGCTTCTTTGGATCTATGGATTTATAGTTTTCTTCAACCTCAGAAACTTTTGGCCACTATTTCTTTGTAAGTATTTTTCATTCACATGCTGGTGATGTGCCGTTGGCGTGCAAAGCTTGTCACACAGTTGATGTGTGGGCAGCTAGCCTCATTCCTTGTCCCTGGTCAGTACCTGACAAGAGTCTGGCAGCTGGTGTTAAGTTGATGTGGGTTGAAGGACAGGACTCACACTACAGGGGCTGATGGCAATCGCTAACTTGGCATACAAGACTGCTGAGGAGTTTTCCCTTGTGCAAGGATTTGCCCAGGACCAAACTTGTGGCTCCCAAGTGGGAGGAAGGTCTTCCTCTCCTTCCTTCTGCTGCCGTGGCTGCACTGCTGGGCCAATTTCTTAGCACTCCCCAGGGCCGCAGCCCAAGTGTGGCAGGCAGGGAGACAGAGTCTAGCTGTCAGAGGCCACTTCAGGAAGGGGCTACTTTACAGCTCTACCACTGCTGCTTACTAGCTGTGTGTTACCAAGCAGTGTACTGAGCTTCTCTGCTCCAATCTATTAAGTGGTTATTATAATGTATACAGAGCTGTTACAATGTATACAAAGATGATTTGCTTTAGTAGAATTTGCATAAGATCATTCTTATTTTTCTGGTTCTCGTCAAACAGATGAAAATATTAATGTGTCTATACATTTTATTTTCCTAGTTGGATGTTGGTACTGGAATGGTTTTAGTTATAATCTGCATGGCAAGCAGCAGGTTTTGGGCACAGCTGTGTATCTTTCCATTTATTGATTTGGCACTCATTAATCTAGTACCGCTTTGTGATCTTCTTCTTGACTTAGAGAATGGTGGGTGGCTCTCTGACAATTTAATGGAAAGGATGGCTTCTCCATAGGAAATATTTTCTCTTTTGATAGTCCTGAGGATTGAACCCAGGGCTTTTTGCGCTGAGCTACACCCCCAGCTTTTTTTTTTTTTTTTTGAGATAGAGTCTGGCTAAGTCTCTTTTAAATTGCCCAGCCTAAGCTTCAATTTACAATCCTCCTGCCTCAGCCTCTCAGAGTGCTAGGATTACAGGTGTGGACCACCATGCCTGGTTGGAAAGCGTCATCGCTGAGAACTCTTTGGGGTTCATATATTTTCTTTTTCTTTTTTTTTTTTTTTTTTTTTTTTTTTTTTTTTTTTTTTTTTTTTTTTTTTTTTTTTTTTTTTTTTTTTTTTTTTTTTTTTTT